>JACXIM010000211.1:0-294900 GCA_014737505.1 Bombus sibiricus
TTATAAATTAATGGTTTAAAAGTTGTTAATTAATTGTTTGATTGTTGTAAATTAATGGTATAATTGTTATTAGGTAATGGCTTAAATGTTGTTAATTAACGGTTTGATCGTTATAAATTAATAGCTTAAATGTCATAAATTAACAGTTTAAATGTTATAAATTAATGGCTTAAATGTTAGAAGTAAATGGCTTAAATGTATAAAATAACTGTTTAAGTGTAGTAAATTAAGAGCTTAAATGTTATAAATTAATAGTTTGAGTGTTAGAAATTAATGGCTTAAATGTATATATTAATAGCTTAGATGTTATAAATTAGTGGCTTAGATGTTGTAAATTAATGGCTTAAGTGTTATAAATTAATAGTTTAAGTGTTAGAAATTAATTGCTTAAATGTTATAAATTAATAGATTAAATGTTACAAATTGATGGCTTAGATGTTGAAAGAAGAAATTTGCCGCCATAGCTAAGGGTTACCCCAGTGTGCAACTGCGTACGAAACGACTATCAACGCCTCGTATGATTTCAACGCTGTAAAATGGTGATGAGAGCGCGCAAAAGCTTTTACAGCAGATCTAACACAGCGAAAGGCCGGTAGGTGGCCAGAAAGGCAAGGAAGCGCGGCGCGCAATCAATAAGCTTGCAAAACGCGGTGCGGCGATGCCTCGTGCGCGGCAGCTTCGGCTGAGCTTTCAGTCGGACGTTCGGCCGCGTTGAAAGCTCACGAAATTTGTTTGCTGGTTGTTTGATTGTTCGTTCGCTTGCTCGCGCACATCTTGCCGCGTTACATCGGATCGTCGTCGTCGTCGTCGTCGTCGTCGTCGTCGTCGTCGCCGCCGTCGTCGTCGTCGTCGTCGTCGCCGCCGTCGTCGTCGTCGTCGTCGTTGTCGTCGTCGTCGTCGTCGTCGTCGTCGTCGTCGTCGTCGTCGTCGTCGTCATCGTCGTCGTCGTTGCATGTCTACGTGGTGGTGGAGTTACAGAAAGTGGGAAAATGGCGACCGTGATACGATATAAATGACTTTGGACGAAAACTCAATCGTGTAAGCCTGGCGTGATTTATTTGAAACATGGGGACCACGGAGTTCTCGGAAGACTAAATGGTTATGGAATGAGATGATTTCGGACGAAAATATTGCCCGTGTCTAGGACACTCGTTTGCTTTTTCATGAAAACTCGTCCTTCCCTTATAGAGATTTTTCGAGAGAGTTGGAAGAAAAGGAGCCGATAGACCTGACTGTTATAATCTGATCAATATGGAAAAACTTGACAGTTTGGTCGCGTACTTGCTGGAGAACGAGTGACGGATTTAGACTGGAATTCGATTGTCGACCAACAATCGACTCGAGCTTGAGAATGGATATCTGTAGAATGAACTAATGGTATTAAAAGCTCGCATGAGGTGTTCTTCGTTTCTTAGCTGAGTGACGATTGCATTGATCGATGCCTGCTTCGATGGCTTGATAAACTTTCGCAACTGTTAACGCGATAATGCATTTGTACTTTGAAAAGAATAACAATGCCAAGTGCGATTGTAACATCTTGTCGCTCAGCTGGATGGGCAAGGTGCCGGACGAGTCACCGGAGGTACGTGACTTACTCTTTCAATGATTCCGTGTATTCTTCAGTGTTAATTGGAAATAATACATTACCTGATACATTACAATTATGTAAAAGACGTTCATACTATAATAATTGATATATTATAGATTTGATTTAAATTAAGTAGGAAAGTATCGAAATCACACTGTGTATCTGTTGTATGCAAAGTGAATTGATAATGAGACTAAAACTGTTCAAGAGAGAGATTTAAATATTTTATTTTCATAACAAAGTACAAGAATAATTAGATTGAGTGAAGAAAATATTCAAGAGGTTTGATTAAGCATAAAAGATTTTCATCATTCCGAAATTGTTAGTAAATTCTTTTTACTGGACATAAACAAAAAGAAAAAGATGGATTAGGAACCAAGAGGTAGATACGTTTATTTGAAGCAACGTTTCATGTCTATTCTATACAGCATAAAAACTAGTAAACTTCATGAATTCCAAATAGAAAATTATTTTATTCTTCCTGCTAAAAGATGTGTACCATACCGACAGAATGAAGCCTGGCTTAAATTATCGTTCAAACATGTATACTATATACTAACATATATACTGTATTACATAGATATATAGCCGAATCAAGTCAATAATCTCAATATGACACGATATGATTGTGCCAACGGTCACAATCAGTATCGGGAAATGCTATAAAAGTAGATATATTGTGTTTTCACTATGTTAATTTTCTTCAATTGTTTTCCCTTTAACTGTGAATTTTTATACTAACAAATTCGCCAGTATCAGCTCTAATTTTGGTAATACACCAAACGCGAGTCATTAAACACAAACTGATAAGTATCACTTTTCGCTATGATTGGCGTCATTAAAACTCTAGGTAATATGGTCTTTGCGTTGAATGCAAGCAGACCATTCGATTCATCATTTACTTCCTACTTCTACTTTCCCTGTTTTTAACTAACGTGAGAAGAAATTTGATTGGCAATTAACTACAGTGGTTATGGCAGCGTCTCAAAGATACATATCACACAGGATGAACATAGCAGTTATAAGAATCGCGTTCTGCTACCGTACATAGAAACGTCGAATCAATTTATCATTATTTGTTCTGTGTAAACCGGTTAACTGGCATTGGACGCGGCATGAAATTATCGTACCGGTTCGTTCCTAGGCTGTTGCGTCTTTCGATCGAGTTTCCTCGACAAGAGCATACCCCGTCTCGCATCTTTTTGAAGTGTTTTCAAGATGAAAGTCGCGACTCTTGTGATTCGATGATTATACTTTTCTTAGAAAAAGGGTGGTATAGATTTTCTTGGACAATTATAATTTTACAAGAAACTCACAATGATTTGAATAATAATTAAAATAAAAGAAGGAGATACGTTAAATAATACGTATTTATATTGCGGACAAATTGATTCTTAGTTGCAACTGACTATACAGAAAAAAATATTAAGATATATTACATTCAAATATAATATTACTTTGTTACATGTTATTTAGGTTTAATTACATAATAGATTAAATTCTTTCAATAAAGTTTTCCAATCTTTATCAGGTACATATATACTTAAATCCATCATCTCTATGTCTATTCTTAAGAACACAATATGTAATTAGAGATCAAAATACCTGATTGTTTGCAGCGGTAATTTTTGTTTTAAAAAAATAATTGTTTAGTGATGTCTTTTTGAGAAGTTACAAGGATTAGTTTATTTAATGCTGCGTGAAAAATTTGAAGAAAATTGTAACTGCTCGGAATCGCGGAGGGAATAGTAGAGGTCAAATTTTTTGGCTGAGTCTGCAATAAAAATTAAAAATATGTCGAAAGTTATCCCGAAAATTTTATCACAATCGGTTAATGTTACCGTGAGCTATAAACGGTCAAAAATGATGAAAATTGCAGTTTTCCACGACTTTCGGCCTATAACTGTACTATTATATTTATAGATTTTTACATCCATCGGCGTCCACCAATTGTTTCTGCATCGACAAATTTCGATGAAATTTTCATTGTTTCATTGTATTGAATAAATTTTCATTACAGGTTCAGAAAAAAAGTTTGTAAAAAGCGTCCTTTGTTATTTTTCCCGCGATTCCGAGCAATTACAATTTTTCCGAAATATTTTTTACGCGTCACCCCGTTGTTAGTTTCTAAAGAAGTTATTCCTTCTAGAGAGGTGCGACAATACTTCTGTTCAGCACTATATATGTAAATAGAAACTTGAAATAATAAACGGAACATTCAACAACTATTCTCTATTTAAGAAACGGCTTATGATAAATTTTCATACTCGGTTTTCTTAAAAACTAAATCTCGAACGAAAAAATTTTCTTCTATATTTTCTTCTTATTTTTCCATAAGGAATCACCTTACGCCCGTTTGTATGTACGTGTTATTTGGTTTGTTTGTACTGCATTCTCTCAAAATATATTTTAATGATAAAAGATCTTAGACCTACCAATATAAAACTGGCTAGTTATGCAGCAGTTTTTAACGTCCTGTTTCAATCTTTTAGCCAAATTGTTGACCGATAAATCTGAAATGGATCAAGATTATTTCGAAATTTTTGTAAAATGATAAGATACACCAGCATGTGCATAACAGGCAAAAGGAATCTAGATGATGAAAGAGTATTGTTTCGTCGTCGAGCGATTGACTATTATTGGAGTTGCTTTGTTGATTTGGACCGATACAGCTTCCAACGGAAGGCCATCGGCATATTCATTAACGTTGCATGCAATATTTTCAAATGGTACACGTGAGTGAAAGTCATAGATTCCGTGCGAACCCTAACTCTTTCGCCATCCGATTAGTAGGAAAGAATATTTCCTTTGATTTTAAAAGAATGTATAAGTGTAGAGAGACCTCATTGCTTTACGATCCTATATAATGATACGCGAGGATTTTGGGACATGGTATCACAGCGTAGTCGAAGAAATTGGAATTCGTCGCGACAGAGCGGAGACGCGTACGTCACATAGAAACGGCTTAAGTTGGTCAAGGGAGCGGGAAATTCGAAGGGGTGACGAAACACACGTATATGTGTATATTCGTATGTAATCAAATCGACCAGGCAAAGATGAAGTTTTTGCTTCGTGCCTCGAATAGTAGATCTCTCTGCGATTCAACAAAACAGCCATTTCTCTCTTTTTCACAAACGTAGTTTGACACATACGAGCAATTCTTGAAACGACATTGAAAGATGCAGCTATCCTGAACCTTCCCGCAGAGATAGTAAGGAAAATTGAGTCACTTTGGGGAGAATACAATGTTTATTGATTCTTAATGGCTGCGCTCGTTGCCTGCACACGCATTGATTTTATTCACTTTTCGAGACTATTTATGAAATGGTATGAAATCTATACTTATTTTTTTTAGAAAAGTCACTCCTCACAACTGCAAAGACACCCTCTGTAATTAATTATTTGTAGCGGTTAAATCAGATATAAAAAAAAAACTATAATCGTCAAAAGAAACTTCCTAACAAGTTCAGTGCGAGATCGATATATGTATCGAGCGGATGATGCGCTTGTGTAATGAAGTTGGAACATGTATATGTATCAAGCGGCCTACAACCGGGCGACGGCCGCTATAGATCTTTATGCTAGATCTCCTATCGCTATAATCGTCTTCTAACGATCTCTCTTTTGTTTCTACAATGTCTACTTGTCAACGTTTCTACTGCGTTTGTCTCCAGAAACGGACCGGTAATAAAATCTCGTGTGTTACTCTTGTAATACAGACCTAATTTGTGTCTTCATTTAATTAATTCTTTCTTTGATGACGAACTCGGTACATGTATCGACATCGTTGTTTTTTAATATTTTTGATTAAGTTAATAATTTCAACATTAAACAAAACATGGGTAATTATTGAGTTCATATTCCTCGCCGATTTCAATGATTTTCGAATATGTTGTCAGGAGCATGATTCTGAACAACTTTTCCCTATACGTATAACCATCGCTCGGCCTTAGTTTCCGAAATTTTCGCAAAAAACTTTTGGTACCACTGCAGTGAATTCTGCCAATAATTGCGCGTCCGTTGCAGAGTACGCCCCTTGGGGCAGCGCAACGGCGCGGCGATCGGATAAAATAACGCTTAACCCAAGTGTAATTCTTATTTTTTGTTTATAGTTTATATGTATAGGTTAAGTGTCATTTTATCCGTCCACCATGGGGTGCCCTTCAACTAAACTAACGAATACGCTGTCACTGTCATACAGTTACGGCTAGAATTCACTGTAGCGGTAGTACGTGTTGGAAACTAAGTCCGAGTGGTGGTTACATGTATAGGAAAAAATTGCTTAAAATGTTGATTTTTATAACATATTCAAAGATCATCGAAATCGGTGATGTGAATGAGATATCGATAGTAATTACCAATGTATTTCCAACTATTTTACATAAGATTATGAATGGAATAGAAAGTGTAATCGTGTTTCATTTGAAGATGTTGATTGCCCGCTAATTAGATACATATGTACTTCGTAAACTATTGTGAGTTACTCGTATCTAGTTTATCCTGTCGATTAAAAAAGGGATATCGTATATCGGATGCGGTTTTCATTGTCGGTTGATAGAAGACTGATAAGTTTCTTCGCAGGTAGAAAATTATTAAGGGACGTGGAGAATATTGTATGGTTTTATTCGAGTATACTTGTGCGAAATCGAGAATATTGAAGCGATTATTTGATTGTTGTAATCGCAGTGATGATGGTACGTAAAACATAGGAGTAAAGACAGTGAAAATGAGAGAAAGATTTCCGGAAAGATATTATCAAAGTTTAATAATTACGAATATAATAATTAAGTTCGTTAGGTAATTGATTGTTCATCGATTGGTTAGTTAAATATCTGGACAGTCAGGATAGAATCATCCAACTAGATTAAATTACTTGTAATTAGTAATTTGATTATTAATTGATTTTAAACTGTATCAAGGACACATAAGGTTTAATATCGTTTGTTATAATTAACTAATTGATTAAATTCATTGGCTTTATTTAGTTAAAGAATGTGGCCAACCTATTGATGTGTGACGTATTCTCCGAATTTGATGATTTTGAAATACGTTATGAAGCTCAGCATACTGAACAACTTCTTCCTATCAATATAACCGACGCAGTCGGTCTTAGTATTCGAACTATACGCAAAAATATAGTTTTTAAACTGGATTGAATTGATAGTGGTATTAATTCGGCCGTTGTCAGGCGATCGGCTAGCATTTAACTGCATAACTACTTTAAAGAATAATTGATTAAATTCGTTGTATGTCAATAAGAATAATAAAAAGAAAAGATGAAAGACGTGCGGAAAAGAAGAGAGATGTTAATGTTTTGCCAAGTCCTGATATTGGAGAATATAATGAAAAATTAGCAATTCGGTGTTGGAAAATGTTTAAAAGTTGGAGCGATTCTTTGTCCGGCTAGCGAACGGTCTGAATGGTTATAGTTGGTTGAAATCTGTCTCGACGACGCGACGGCCCTTATTTTCTTCTTATTTTTTGTAAGGATTCGCGCTGGTTGGAGCAATTACATGTACATAATGACAGGTCCGAGGGTGAAACCCTTGTAACATTGAATACCCCGCCACCTAACGCAGCCGCGGTTAAGCGGAAGAGTTACGTGCCAACGAATAGTAATACATACCAAGCTATAGTAAGTAGATTGTGTTAGTAGACACGTAGAATGTAGAGCTGTGTGCGAGTTCGCGCAATACGGTGGTGGCGTGAGTGTAAATCCATCCAATATCGAGAGGAGTGCCGAGAGCTGACCGAATGCGAATTTTTCTGGCTTGCTGATCGATCGTGAAGATTATTATTCCCGTTTCAGTTTAAGGAATGCGAACGCCAATGAATGAAAGCCAGTGAAGAACATGGCCATTGTTATTGAATAACGAACTAGAGCCTGATATTATGAACTAATTCGTTGACGTTTCATTGATTAAGAGCTAAACTTTGCTTATACGGTTGCCTTGATAATAATAAAAGGCAATGATATACATACATACGTGCATACATATGTATATCATGTACTGTTATATGACATGACAAACTGCATTCTATATTATTATTAGAGACTGCGAATGGGGTAAGATACATATAAACTTGAACGTGTGCTTGTTTAATAGTACTTTTTAACGGTCTGTAAAATGTATACCAGAATTTCATGCTCCTATTTTACGACATGTATGTCGAGTTCCCTCTTTCCTCTTTTATTCTCTTTAATTATCGTTACACTGCTGATTTGAGATTCTATGCCTTTGTTAAGCAGAAGTAAAAAATAATTTCGCGTCCAGCTTAAGAAATTAAACTCTCTTTTCTAATAAAATTTCGATACAAATTACAATACAGACACTTGATAATTAGTAGAAATGTTTACGTAATTAATGTCATATACATAAGTACAATGCTTAGTGTAGATGAGATATGTCGTAATTTATGAATTACGATATTCTTAAGTAAAAATGACTAATCCATGTTATAAAACAAAAAATATATTTTGAAGGAAAATTTTGTATTATAGCAAGTATGTAAATTAATTCCAAAGTTCGAATCTTGTGGTATTTATAAATTCAATTTATTGCATGACATATGTTGATTTGAAATTATTCATTTATATACATAAATATATACGCGTGGATCAGTACGTGCTTGTTTGAATTTGCATAATGAATTCATAAAAGCCCCTATACACACGTTGAAACATGTTGCGATGCATACATCGATGCTTTTAGACTTTTAGACTACGACGGATTTTTAGACTATGGAAACGTGAGCCTCTCAAGGTTGACTTCATAGCATCGTGCGGTTTCTTTGATGCGGATTACAAATGGACGCGTTGCGCAAAACAACGGGTAGAAGGAGAAGCAGGCGCGTGAACCTGTACCATGGACACTGTTATAGAGGGTGGTACCAATACCGAATTTAATTTATAGTAGACTCTCGTCATTGTATTTTGTGTTTCAATTCTTGGGCGAACTTTGTCCAATAGATTAATGGATGCTGAAAAGTAGAACCATTCATATATAAATATTTCGGTAACCACTCTGTACATTCGTTTTTAGTTTTTCTAATAAGGCGGAATTAGAAAATCTGTTTCTCTCAATTGACCATCTTTTTATTCGTTAGTTTTTGTCTTTAATTTTGCATTTTTTATAATCAACACACCTCCTATTATTGTAGTAGGTAATAATACTGAAGTAGGAAAATAATCAGACATTTGGGAACACGTGTTTCAACACATGTTGATATACGTCAACACCACAAATTGCGAGAAATCATTAATATGGAGAGTAACTGAATCTGATGCTGATCTCATGAAACCTAGAGATGTCGATGCATGCATCACTACATGTTTCAACATTCCGTCCATTTTCCTACACCAGGAAGATGATGTTTCTTGTGAATTTACTTTCATCCAACACTAATTTCTTGTTACAACCTCGTCGCGCGATAATGGCCATTAAATAGTGTCTATGTTAGAACTGCTTTGAATACATAATGCAGCGACATATCGCTTAAAACACTTTACAACCCCTAATTCCGATACCGGTAGGTGTGAAAATCAATGCTCGCTCGAATCTTCTCTTCGTACGTTTCGTAGTGTATGCATTGTACAGAATGTACATCATGTACACGTATGTACAAAATAGGTTATGTATGTATACAATCGTGTGGACCGTATGTTGAATCAGAAGTTTGAAATAAAAACTTGTTTCATTTAATAATTTAATCCACTATTTTAACGTTTTCAGTTTCTTGGACGATTGTTTCAAAATATTGAATTACTTTACCAATACGCACTCTACTTCTATGATGTTTTCAGAAATATCAACGCAAAGTAACAAATATTAAGAAACCATCAAAACCTGCTATATGCGATTAAAAATGTAATATATCAATCAAAGGATTTATTCGATATAAAACATACATATTAATTTATTAATGCTAACTGTATTAGTCCAATAGTGTGTTAACAGTGTTTAAAAATTATAAATTAGATCTATATCTATGATTTAAATCTTCCGATGAACACGAAGTAAACGGCAATAATGGCGGTTTCTCTTGTATTTACCAGGACGACGGATGGAAACTGGACCGTACAAATTACTACCAGGAAGGATGGCTGGCGACTGGTAATGCTCGTGGTCTGGTGGGAGTGACTTTTACTACGTCCCATTGTCGAACGAGAGCCACAGAACTTCCGCTAAGGGCAAACTACAACCTTCGAGGCCACCGTAGCGAGGTAAGTTTTATTTCGCCTTGCTCTCGTATATACATTCCATTTTTCCGTTCTCTTATTTCTGATCCACGCGATCGTGGTAAACGCAATGAAAGTGTGATGTTCACAACAAAGTGTAATTTCATTTTCTCTGTACCCTGTTTTCGAGCTGCTCAAGCGGTTAATAAAAAGCGTTGACCTTTTTAATTCCTGGCATATTCCTACGATCTCTGTGGAAACGATGTCAGCCTGTGAGAATATTGATTTAAAATGTTTCCGAGTCAAGGCCGCAAGTGCTTCACTGTCCAAGAATCAAACTTAGCTCGGCTCACGTTCGAAGACGTTCCGCAGTTAATTCTGCTTAATTACTATTGATTCTCATTGTTATAACAGAGGCTATTCAACTGCAACTTGATGCAATAGTTTCTCGTTTATAGTAAATAATGAAACAGTTTTCTCTAATTAATATACGTTGTATTTTATATACGTTTTTGGTATAATCAAGAGTGAAAACGCAGCGTAATAGAATAAAAGAAATCAAGTCTTTTCAAGTTAGTCATAAAGGTGATAAACATCAACAGCGCAAGAAATCCTACTAGCTATGATGTTTTAGGATGTTTAATATGTTTAAAATATTTTTAATCAGTCCACTAACAACCGCTAACAAAAGTAACTGAGATGATCAGTAAGTTAACTACGTTGATGTACCCGGTATACTATACATCGTCGTGTATGTCTGTCAATCATATTATCGAAACCATATAAAAAGTCACGACGAGCGTAACAACGAACATTTATATGTATAGTGGAAGGTATGGGTAATCTGAGGTATAGATCCATCAAAAGTACAGATCTTGAAATAGGTACACTTGGCCCAGCGTTGTTTATTTAAACAGCTAAAAATAAGTAAATTATTGATTAAATCATATTGATTATTGTACGTGTTAAATATGGGCATACATATTTTGGAAAATTGGAACGATATATTACCAAGAAAAATAAAAGAACAAAGATGGAATAGTCTTGGAATAATTCAAACCGCGCGTGAATATAACAGCTACCAACCAGCGAATCTCCTATTATTCTAGCCGACGTATCTGAGTTTTGTTTTTAATCGTGCTATACGCTTCGTGTTTGTATATATAAGGATATTGTTTATGAGGTGTATATGAGAGTGTAGCCATCCTAGCGCAGTCTAATACGAATATGTCTTGCCCGAAACATGCCGCGCAATTCCGATTATTTCACGTTTATGTAGAATGAAACAGAGCCAGAACATACGGAACAAAATAGAGAATGATAACGAGTCAGCAGTAAAAACGCCGTATTTATGTTCTATGCAGCATATACATATATTGCTGTATGGGTTTTATTAACGGTAATGTAGTCCTTCTGTGTTTTCATACAATTTCTTGCTATTAATCTATTACTATATGAACCAACGTATCGATACTTTGCGGCCAAAGGAGGTTCGATTTTATGCTTCGACCACGGCCTCTCAATACACTAAGTCACTGGTAGAACACGTTGACAGGTACAGTCGTGATACGAGTAGCCAACAATTTTCAATCGGCGAGCAATTTTGTGACGCTGGGGAACGAAGCCCATGAGGAGCTATCGAACATTGTGCTAGCGCATACAGAAACCAGTCCATTGCATGGCAGCCCATTTGATTAGATGATGCGCGAGCGCGTTAAATCGAGAAAGAAATTGGAAGGATGCGAGTCATGAATAACACCAATAAACAATAAATAATATTGGATAAACAATATTTTCGACTCGTACGGAATATTTTGGGTCAGGTGATGTCAGTAAATCGAAGTGAACGCGAGTGATATGGTTCGTGCAACTCGTTTTAATGAATTTCAGTCCATAAGGCACACGACCGGAATTTGAACATCGCATATCTCTGCTTTTGCGTCGAAAATTCATTACGCATGGAATTCATTCATGGAATTCTTTTTAGTTGTATTATTCGAATATTTAGGTATTTTAAATAAACTAAAAACGTTTCTAGCAATAATACATACTTTGAATAGTTGATTCTATTTGGAGATTCGTGTAATATTTCATTTACATATGTATATCCCCTAACATTTATTTATAATCCATTTATATAAGTACTATTTATTTAGATGCTATTTTCAATATTGAGATTCCTGGGGAAATTTCCATTGATAGAAATCAAGTGTTTAAGGTAATTTAAACAAAGCTAAATTGGAAATAAGCAATCTGTGACATTACGGAAGAAACGATGGAGCTCTTGGCACCTGAATGTGTAGTGTATTACTCGGGAAAAATCCGCTACGTGGCTATATTCACCGGGTTTATTTCAGACAGGGTTTATTTCGTGTAAGTTTCCGTCGAGGATAAATCATTTTATATAAATAATTGTATATAAATCATTGTATATAAATGTAAACTGGGTGCAAACGAGGCCGAATTCTTTGTCGAAGATATAAATCGATATTAAGCCGTAGGCTCAGTAGGCTGTTTTAACGAACTGCAACTGTTTCGCAGCTCGATGTCGTGCAATTACATGAAAAACATATTTCGCGATAGGTTTACAGCGCCGCAACGCGACGGCAGCGGCACATGCATTTCAAATCTTCCATCAGCTCGTCACATACAATATGTATTAATATTGCCAACGTGCAATCCACTGGATTTTCATTTTCCGCGCATCCATCTCTTGCCCCATTTTTACACGTTATTAGAACGTATTTCGCCATCCATATAACATTTAATCATCTTTTCGTCGTGAAATCATATTTTTTGATCGCGTTTTTATTTTCGTAGATACTCGAGAGCCTACTTAGAATTATATATGTACATATGTATGATACATACATACGTACATACATATGATACATGGGGGGACTATTATTGATGAGCACATACGCACCCCCATTCTTCCATTTATCTTGTCTCGTGGTCTTTACCTCGCTTTGCAGATGCAAAGGAAGACGGCTGTGACTGTCTGGTACGTTTACTCTTTCGGGAAACAGACAATCGGAGCTTTGGTCTGACAATGATTCCCGGTAACTGAACATCGGGCCAAAGCGACGAATGTCTCACCGTTCTTACCAGTATTGTCCCAGTTATTATAGCGTTCACCGCTTTTTACGGAAGGAAACCATTTTAACTTTGATACTTTAATATACTTGGTAAAAGTTGTCTCTACTAAATTTTCATTGTAATATTTTTAGATTTCATTATGCGTCGTTCAGTAGCATTTTATTCATAAAAAATGCAAAGCAGAAGATTGTTTGATACGAGCATGTTTATAATTCCGTAGGATAAAATCAAACTGATTCAGCACTTATCTTATAATTAATAGCTATTTTCGGAATTAAATACGTACACGTATGTATGTGTAGATTATCTAGTACTAATACTTTTCTAATTTGCATCAAATTTTTATATGTTGAAAACGTTGCGAAAAATCATGATTGCATTACGAACGAATTATTTGATAACTTTGTTCAATATATGTACTGTTTAAATTTTTTTATTTAAATAATTCCTTAAAAATATTACTGTTTCTTATTAATGAGATACCAATGAGATATTTCATAATGCTTTTAATGATGTGAATTGAATTGAACAAGCATTTCTTAGGAAAATTATTGAACGAAAAATAATCATTTGCAAAATGAGTAACGTCAATTATGGGGAACTCTTTCTAAATTTAGGTTGTAACAAAATCACGAGAAAGGATCGATTGTATAATTACCGTCACAATTTTCTATTTACCACGGCAATTATTTGCTTACCTAACGTCATTTTCTTAAGATTTAATTAGGAATGTGTTGGTGGAGGTGTAGCTAAAGTTATTGTTAACATGTATTGGCTCGTGCTTTCGCAAGTAGAACACTTTACATTTCACAAGTGCCCAACACCATCTATCGCATTCTAAAGTCTAGAATTCATGTTGCCGTTAGTTAAATCAAATCCAAATTACAGTATATACAGCTATAAATAAAGTATCGAAACACGTATTCACACATGCATGCTGCGTGTCAGTATCGCGTTCATTCGTTCATTAACTTCTTTTAAACATTCGTAACACACAGCTGTACACCATCTTTAAGAATCGTTAATCAACGAATATTACAAAAAAAAAGATATAACACGATACGATAGTACAATAGAAAATACCACATGTGATTGATAGCTGGCGATGGATTTTTCAAATACATATTGTGCTGTGCATTTCTTCGCACCTTCCACTCTCCACTCTTATGAATGTTGTACATAGGTGTTATAGGTATTATACGATATTTCCGGTTAACCAGTGTAATTAAAATCAGGAACGTTAAAAGCGATGCTTATTAAATCTCTAAATAGTATTGCCAATTTTTAAACTACAGGTTATTTATTAATTAAAAATTGTTAATTGTTCAAAAACTAGCATAAATGTGAATAACACTATTTACATGAATTTCAGTTTCGTGATTTTTGTGAATCATAGTAAAGGACTAGAACGTGTCCTTTTCATTCACTTCGGTCTACATTTCAGAGTTTAAGGGTAGCCAACGTGGTATCGATCTGGCACCCAGTGCTGTTTCAGGATAGTGGTTCTCAATCCTATCTTCAAAGATATTCCAATTTCAAGCGCCTTGATTAAAATCGAAATGGCCTTCTTTCATTGTTCCTGTGTATGCCGAATTGACTCAATGTCAGTGTGTATCATCTAACGTCATTACCTAGTTCGCCGCTCGATTGGTCAGTTCAACAATCGCAAATAACGGCTATCTAATTATGTATACGCACGCGAGTATATATATCTTTATACGTTCATTTCAATGATTTGCTCGAGTTTATATGCTTTGAACAATTTGCATTTACCTATACATAGTACGTATGTATCTGTAAAAATATTATGATTGAGATTGAAAATTTTTGAAAGATCACACGATATATTATTGTGAAAAAGCACTTGAGATAATGTCTTGAAGAATGTATATTTTAAGGCCAGAAGATGATAATTACTTATTATGTTCTATTTGCTATTTCTATTTGACCCATTCTTGAAAGATTTCTTATTCACTCCGAAATATTTATTCGTAGTAATATTCATTATTCCCTTTGAAATTATGTTTCAGAATAAATGAAATATTAAATGTAAATAATAAAATATTAAATACATAGAGTTATATTCATTTTCTGTATGCACATGGCCAACTTTATTGATTTGTGGCGTTATTTTAATATATGTATGTACCTATGTATGTAGTAAGTAACGATATATACATATTGTGATTTTTACTTTGTACATATTTATTGAACACATTAATTTCAGTTTCCTCACCCTGTTTTATAAGTGTACAGAATGGCATGCATACACATTGCTGTATATGCTCGTAATTTATTAATGAAAGCTACAGGACCAGACGATATAACACCATTTATTGATTTTATTTATTATGCTATACTTACCTCTATTATTAATTGATCATTCCTTTTTTGATAACTCCAAAACAAGTTTAAACAGGTTCAAATATTTGACTCATTTATTCACTTATAATTACACACAATTAATCGATTTACTTATGAAACATATGCGATACGTTATGAATATTATAAACATTTGGAAAGTGGAAAGCAAATAATAATAAATCTAATAGTACATAAAAAGTATCGCTAATGTTAATAACTCCTTTACCTACATAACCACCTTATTTTTTTCACCTGCTGCTCAATAGAAATTCCGTTTCAATTTCGCAAAACTTTGATGGACAACTATGGGTTTTATGCCAGTGCATAATACGCTTTAAAATCGTTCCCACAATAAATTCTATTATATCGAGCAAACAAACGAAGGAACAAGAAAGCCACCAGTATCTTCCACGAGTAGAGTAACGTTGAATTAACCACGCAACCACCGTGTGTCTTATCAATATGATCGAGCCGTAAAGCCGGAGGAATCCACCGGCAGTCTAAGCTAATTTGACGCAGCAATTTTAAGCGGTATTTGACGAGTCACTTATTTCCACATTTGGCATTCCATCGAGACATCCGTCGTTGATTCGTAACACGAACAGAAACTGTTTCTATTGAGCTGTTGCCCACCAGGATTGGACTTCGCGATCTTATTGTACAATAAAAAAGAAGAAATGCGATAGGACACGTAATTATTTCGATAAATTTCTCGAGGAATGTAAAATGTAAGTAAAGAGCGCGCAACGTCAAAACCTAACCCCAATCTAGACATCTAGACTTCTAGACAAACGAACTCCAGGCAGTGATCGATAGGAAGAGAATCGAATTTTAACTAACCAGGCCGAAGAAAGCAATCGTGCAACAGAATCGTATTATTCTGCAAATAGTTTCATGTATAAGCGGACACTCACAGGCGCATGCATGTATGCGTTCAGTTATTTCTGTTCTAGGCCGTACCAACTACGGTTCGAACCTTTACGAATCAATACCACGATTATACGTGCTAGTTTTGCCATCATAGCTCATTAATCACGGTTTGCAATTTTCACATTCTCTTATTTCTAATTTCACAGCTATTTTTCAAACGTTAAATTGCAATTTTCTTTATTTTCTATCTTCCTTTCCTTTTCTCATCCGACTTTTGCAAACCGAATTAATCGTATAGAGGGAATAATAATTATTACCCTCTAATTATTTTAGTTAGGCATATACCATGTGCATGTTATTTAAATAAATATTTAAAAATTACTTAAATCAGTAGAATATTAGAATATTTAATGTATATTCGATTTTCGCCATAAAAATGCTTAACCATAGAGGTAAAAATAGGTATTTGTTAACTTTCTGATAGGATCTTGTCGTAAAATCGTCAACTTCAACTTTTGTACTAAAGGGACAACTAGGCGGAATGTTAAATGAACATTGGTAAGCATTGGATGCAAGGAACTCGCTTAACGAATTCTATCAAAAGAGTACGCCGTTCTGAAGTAATTAATTACGGGGGGCGTCCAAACCCCAAACATGGGTGAATGGATTATGCCCATGACACGAAATATGTACGTACCTACGCAGGACGTCCAAATCGTTTTAGTTTTCTCGTTCGACTACTGCTGACTGCAGATCTAGCGGACAGATCGTTCCACTTTCAAACTATTTGTATTTATTTTAATTTATTTGAAAAAGCGAAGTGACGCAGCACAGTAATGGGATCACTGGCATGTGCCGATCGTGAATAAATCTTATAAATCTCGACACTCGGAACTTGACCTGGTGTGGCGTGCCTGGCGTCGCGACAGGCTGTGACGCGAGGTCATATTTGGACCAGCTGAGACGTAAACGCCGGAACAGAAAATATATCACGCAATATGGAAATCAAGCCAAAAAGGGTAGAGAGATCTTTTCCTTACAGATATGTGGCTCATACGTTTACCTTGACATTGAAAAATACTGACCGTGTGAAAAGGAACATCATTGATTTAACGAAACATGCTGGCTGAGAAATATTAAATATCGCCGTTTTAGATTGCCGCAGTTTTTGCTGCAATGCATTAGACGTTTCGAGTGTTATATAGCAGGCATCTTCTGCTTGCAAGATGAAAAAAGAATGAAAAAGCAAAGAAGGAGAGGTAGAAAAGATCCAGAGTTGCATTATGTCTAGCATGCGACACAAACAGAATGCTGGTGAAGATTAAGAAAAGATCATGGAATGGTACCACGGATTTATGCACTTTCGTTCCTTGCCTTTCTTTTTTCATCAAAGGACGCGACGAGCGTTAATTGACGATACGACGCATGCCTAGTTAACTAATTTCTTAGGAAAGATTGAAGGAAATGGGTGGTAATTACACAACCGGGGGAATGCGACATAGCCCGATGAAAAAGAAAACGAGATGCAGAGGACATATTTAACTACTCGCTGAGTAGTTAAAACTCAAAGGATTATGCAACATATATCTAAGCAAAGTTCATGGTATTGAACGTATGCCTGGGTAATTCGTTCGAGCGCTGCTTTTTATATTCCGATATGAAAATGTCTAATATACATATGTATACGTTACTCACTTCGAATTTCGAAGGTATCAAAGAAATTGCGTTTGCGTCGCAAACTCGAGGGCTGTGGAATCGGTGTCGGAGTTTGAAGGAAATTTCTGATCGTTGAAGTCGGAGCCGGAGACAATCAAAATTCTCGACGCCGATTCTGATAACAGACTCGGACTCCACCTTTTAATAGGTTATTAAAATACTAATTATACAGGATTATCCACTTAACTCGGATCCCACGCTCGTGAGAATATTGAGAAAGGTAGTATGAATCTATGAGCTGTTGGTAGAAATATAATTAGATGAGAACACAGCGGTTTGGCTGTCGCAGGACATGAAATTAGACGTCGCAATAAGGAGAAGACGATCGTTGAGAAAGCAAACCTCGCGTTTCCGCCCAATGATTTTTTACTTCAATGACGAAAAACGCAGAGACCGAATTGAAATCTCGACTACAGTTGAAATCTTTTCGCGAGACACTGATCCCGACATTCGGATTATATTTCATCTTGCGAATGTAATAAACCTCTCTGACGAAAAAACAAATAGAAATAACAAAACGAAATAAAGAACGATTGTTCATTGTTCGTAAGCTACTTTTAAGATGAGACAAAAGGTTCGTTAAATATATGCTTTATAGAATAAAAAGCAAAAAATTAAAAGTTTTGAAATTCTCAAACCTTTTCACTTGTTTCCCCTGTAATAGGCGATATTAAAATAAAATTTTTCGGCAATCATATTTATAATATCGCCTATTAAAATAAAATTTCAATTTTAAGAGTTTATATTTAAAGGCTTGATCTTAATTTGCCTGTGCCGCGGCGATTTCACACTTGCTACAAACGGTGATTGATAGTGAGTAAAACCAGTCGCTCAAGGCAAATTACACTATGAATGACGAGGCCTTGGTGTTTTCAGGCTATGTAGAACGAACTGACCCAGAACTTGGTTCGGATTAAAGGTTTTCACTTTTGGAATACCGAATCGCCGAGAGCGAAACTTTGCTAACTCGATAGAAAAGAAAGGACTAAGAAAGGAAAAAATACAAAAGAGAGTGAATAATACGATTCATTACCGTCGATGTTTAGGTGACAGATGACTTTAACGAAATGTTTCTTATCATTATACATGTACATTAATGAACTTTGTGTTGCAGGTAATACTAGTGAAATGGAACGAGCCGTATCAAAAGTTAGCCTCGTGTGATAGTTCCGGCGTGATCTTCGTGTGGATCAAGTACGAGGGAAGATGGAGCATAGAACTGATCAACGATAGAAGCACCCCGGTTACTCATTTTTCATGGTCTCACGACGGACGAATGGCTCTTATATGCTACAGGGTAATTCGTTTTATGAAATGTCCATTGTTGAGCCTTTTGTCGAAAGAAAGTTAAAAGATGCATGGAAAACTTTCCTTAGACATGAAACAGAGGAATCGAAATTCATACGATAGCTGAATCCGATCTAATTCGTAACTTTCATTCATATAAATAATAAAACCAACGTATTGCATATCCGGTACTTTGAAATCACAAAGTAATAGAAGATCCGATGTAAATGATATGAATTAACGTTGTATAGAACTCGAGTTTTCGAAGCTTCAAGGATCAATCTTAAAAGCTGAGTGTGCGTTTTGAAGACGAACATCGTATAAAGTACAAAGTAGAAGGCTTAAGGTTTAGCTCTTGAGATTAAAAATAAGTAAATTAACAACAATTTAGTAATGCTAACATTTGAAATATAAAATATGAACAAACAGTCAGTGGTTTCTTATTTGTTTCTTGAAAAGGATAACCATGAATTTAAACACATAGAAGTATCTACATACGTACTTATGAATTGTTGACTGACACATCCTGTTCCTTTTCTTTGTAATTAAGTTACTAGCTTTTGAAAAATGATTGTTCATGTGAAACACTCGTTGAAACATTCGACTTAAAGTTAGAAAAGACTATCAATAGAAAATATCAATTTCATTTACTTCTGATCTTACTTCTAAAATTCTATAATAAGCGACTGCCATGAATTATAAGATCTATAAGCAGTTCTTCAAGGTTTGTTTTACAATAATTAGTTTTAACTATTGCAATATTTCTCCATATTTCTTTCGAAACAATCTCATTATATATCTTGTAATATTTTTATCAAAATATTATAAAATGCTTTTGACGAGAAAGAATAATCACAATTGCAGTACTTTATTCTTTCCTGTTTTTCTTTCAACATATCCAACAATTCTTACGAACTCTTTTAAACGTTGCACCATTCTCATTTTTGCACTTTTCATCTAAATAACTGTTAACCGATTTTGATAATATCGTCTTCATTTCAACTTGAACCTTAAAAATACTTTAAAAGTACTGATAAAAAGGAAGCTATTTCAACTATATTCAACTCGATACTAGATTGATTCGATGATTAAAGTCTCTGACATTCTATGACTGTATTTATAATTGCTACGATATATAGATTGCGTGTATAGAATCAAACGCAGAACCATTAAAGGATCGCAGATATCAATAAGGCACGAGTTTTTGAGTTTCAAAGCTCAAACGTTAAAGGTTTCAGCTATTATATCTCAAGATTTGAGCCCAAACTTCTAATTTGAACTTGACCCGCAGCTTTATATCAGCTCTCAAAGCTTGATATTTAAAGCTTATCTCAACAATGTTACCGTGAATTTATAATCATAATTAAATCATACAAAAATAATGGGTTGAGCATAGAACAGGGAAAATGAACAGTGCATACTGTCCTAAGTACATGTAGTCCTTCCCGAAAAAATTACCTATATGTACGTAATTACAAAATTAGAATTAGGAAAGCTTTAATACATTTTTCTAGTAGATAATGATTAATGTCAATCCTTAACCTTAAAATTAAAACCTAAATTTCCCACAGAGAAAATATATTCGTAATCGAATGAAGAAAGGCGAGAGTAAAGGTACACATATACATATATGTGTATGTACTATTCCATGCTGCTGTACGACTACATATGATTTAAGATAAAAAACGAATAAAGCTCTTTTCCTACAGGATGGTTTCGTGTTGGTTGGCAGCGTTGCTGGTCAAAGGTATTGGTCATCAATGTTGAACGACAAAGCTACCATCACCTGTGGTATTTGGACGCCTGACGATCAACAGGTAAATAAAGGATTACATTATTATGTATGTTAGAACTTTTTGTAGGAAAGACTTTACTCTTTCGAGATTTTAGGGTAAGTGCTGTGTCACAGTGTCTCACAGTGTCACAGTCACAGTCCGCTTACCGAAGAAGACTCCGCACTCCGTGGCCAGATCTTTTAGTACTTTAGGCAAAGTTACTATTCATTGACAATGGAACGTTATGTCGCTTGTCATCGCTAAACTATTTCACGCATCCCCTAAACGAAAAACCATGTCAATGGTTTGATAATATGATAATATACCATACCATTGACATTTCATGCGCGACTTGGTGTCGCCCAGCTATCCACTTTCCAAACATTCGCTGAAGCACCCTGCCGAGATCCTTGTTAAGCCCACGCCCCAGTCATAAATTGTGGTAAGGCTAAATGGCGGCAGACTATCTGCCATTATATTATATCACGAAGATGCATTGCCGCTAACATGTACATATGTTGTTTATAGAATTCAAACCCATTTAAAATCATCAGGGCGACTGCTGAGGGACTAATACAATAAAAAATAAAAAAATAAAAAAAAATACAAGAAAAGTTCGATAATTGCACAAAAAGATCTTCTGCATAATTGCACAGTCGTCGTTTCACTACGGGGGGAAGGTTCCTTTGATGCGTCGAGAAACACGACGGCCCGCTGCGATCGAGTAGTGTAACATGATCCAATGTTATACATATATGCCCGAGACAATGTATCTAAGTACCAATTCAGAAAGTATAATTATTTTACTTTTGAACTTTTAGTAACGCATTTGTACAATCTTTCAGGTTAAAATGAGACCAAACGTGATATAATTTGAATTATATTTGCTTACTGATATGTATTTTAATTATCGTTTATTAAGTACGCAAATATGCTCCAAATTAAATCGTGTTTGGTGTCATTTTAATTAGAAAAATGCAACAAACATGTTAGTAAAAGCTTCATTGGTCACAAATCGAAAATAAAAAAATGTTGTCTTTTGAGTTAAAGGTCTCACCTTTAGGTCGTGAGCATCAATGTTTGCCAAATGCTTCCATTCTCAGTGCCGCTTTCTCTATCACTCGCGTTGTCCTTCTGTACGGCACGTCCAAGATCTCCGTTTCGAGGAATAGAAACATTTCCACCTCTGCATAATTTGCAACACTTGGGTCCTGATTTTTGTGCAATTATCACATTACGCATATATTGCGTAATTTTTCCACGAAATCAGTGTAAACTAGAAATGTGGAAAAAAGCTTTCTTAATGATGATAAAAGTTCGGACCGTGTTACCAATCATCATCAATATTTAAGTCGAGGCGATCAAATATTGACAAAGCCGAATGGCTAAATAGTTTCCATCGTTTTGTCAGTGGATAAAATTATTACACAAATTAGATTCTCTTTTTAACGCATACGATATTGATATTAATATTTATAGGTATATTTCGGGACAACGGCTGGACAATTAATAGTAATGGACGTGCACGGAGCAATGGTGTCCGAAGTACAATTGGCAGCTGGTGTCACCTCGATGGCTTGGAGTGCCGAGAAGTTTACGATGGAAGAAGGAGATGACGATTTGACGAATGATAGACCTCATAAAGGTACGACGGCGCGGTGTGGCCTATAAAATAATCTGTTTCAACTATTACAATCGGTATATTTTATGAGCTTAATATGTGCGAATTGTTGCATTCAAACGAGTTATATACACTTATATGTATTATGTATTATACATACGTACAAATACTTCTATATTATATGCGTAGTTTTAATTTTTATATACATAACGTACATGAAGATTTTTCTTTCAATGAGGAAAAGAACGTTGACGACCTCGCACTTTCACTATCAGTTAAAAAAAAAAAAAAAAAAAAAGAAAAAAGACTATAGATTTTGATGAGAGGAATTAATCTGTTTTACAAATCTTAATAATATAAAATTCCACTTCTGCTTGGGCTGCATTTATTAGAACGAAATTGTAATAATTTGTCCCTAATTAAACGATCTTCCGAATAATTGAAACGATTGAACTCATTTATCTGAACTGAAACTCTTATTACTTGTACGAAAAATGATAATCGATAAACTTCGAAAGTCGTTTGTTCGTTGTTGAGTTCAAAGAAATAGAGTTGTGCATATTGTATAGTCCATATTATATTTAGAATTAATCAATTTACAAATTTCATATACCGTATCGAAGCGCTCTCTTAATAAAGTTTAACTCTTATAGCTTAAAATTATTATCGAATCGCATCTGTGACTATATCTTATAACGCAGAGTAAAAATATGAAGCGCAAATTACTATGTTTATAGACGATCGAAATTACGTTCTGGCGGTTTGCCTGGCTGACGGTAGCATCGTTATGCTGCGTTCATTCGACGACGTCTCGCCTATCACGATACGTACAAAGCTGAAAGCTCCGCTGCACGCGGAATGGAGCAATTCTAGAAAATTGTTGGCAATCGCGGGAACGAAGGATACGGATAACGGTCAGAATAGCCCGCACGAATACACGAATCTCTTAAAGTTTTATTCGGTGGCCGGTACCCTTGTGTACACCGCTGCGATACCATACACGCAGGTACGTATCTTTTCAGAACGGCAGCCGCGCTTATCTAACCGAGACATTACGATGATATCCACGTTATTTCTACTCGTCTGTTTCATATTTATATCATAGTGTGCAGTATCGGCGCTCACATGGGGTCATAACGATAGAAGACTTTTCGTTGCGACCGGGGCACGCGTTCACGCAGCATGGGTATCAAGGTAATACCGCATTTCTTTCCACAGAAGAGCATTATTACTCTAGCTAATTGTCTTTCATACTCAAGTGTTTGATGTACGATGCACACGTTCTACAGACGAGTAGGTTCTCTGCAATTGCTGTCCCGTTTAGCTGTAAGAGCGTCTTTGACAAGGGAATCGAATGTTCAGCAACTTCCATTGCCACCGAGATTAAGAGCATCAGTGGCCGCTCTCTTCGCCAGCACAATAAGGTAAAACGCTATTCCATCTCTGTAAAATGTAAACTGATCAAATGAAAGAATACTTTCTAGAATGTTTACATGTATGTATTGTTCCTCGTATCGGGAAACAGCAACCTAAACGGCAATAAACGGCAGTCTTACGATATCATACAGACTAAATGTGTTCATCGTAAAATTTTAAAAATGTCAAATTGTAATTTAACCTTAATGAAACATGAACGTGTCCAACTTTAATCTTAACAAATTTAATTTTTATAGAGCCTTGTTCTATTTCTAATGAAATATTTTATTTCATAATATATTATTTTATAAACAAAAGTTACGAAAACAGTAAAGAATAATTCACATCATATAATTATATTTCCCTTCGAAACTGTTAATACTTATAATAACTATACATATAGATACACAGCCATACATAATAGTTTAACAGTCGTTTTATATATTTTAATAGTCGTAATTGAAAGGCAACAGCTTTACGCAGTTAATAAAACATAAATAAGACAGTCCAATAATATGCATTTGCAGATGTTCCGTGCCAGAACCAAAGGAATTAAGACGTTTCGTGTCGCGCCCACCTCCAGGGGGTGGAAGATTACATTGCACCATGCTCAGACACGCCGTGGAACCGGTACCATGTTATACGCTATATTTGGAGTATCTAGGTGGTCTAGTGCCTCTTCTAAAGGGCAGAAGGACAAGCAAAATCAGGCCAGAATTCGTGATATTCGATCCACAAAACCAAGATACTCTTCAAGTCGTGGAAGACACGTCACAGTGTCCATCGTTTAGTGATGGTTCCGATACAGAGAAAGACACGGCCGACCTGTGTGGATCACCCAGGAACAAAAGGAAAAGCAGGAGAAAAAAAGAAGAAAAATCGAACGAAGAAACCGACGATCTTACCTACGTGGATACCTTACCCGAGGTAAAGTATGGTTCCAATATTTCTTGGAATTTCGCGTTTCACGACGACGAATCATGGTCAATGATCTTTGTGAAAATGGAACGACTTAGGAGTGCACAGCATAGTACGGCGCGACGCGGCGCGGCATACGAGTCTAAAAGATACGCAAGATACTTGCGAGATAAAACGCGAACAAGTCTTTATACCTTTTGTTAACACTAGTCCTCGTCGGTTGATGTTTAATACCAGTTATCCATATTGTGGTTAGAATATTGTAATCAACGTAGCTTCACTGTTATTTGTGACGTGTAGACATTTCTTAACACGTTTTACTCCTCTGCTGGTGCCCCATACATCGCACACGAGTGCTTCTAACTCATTTCAACACTGGTACGGTGCAGTGCACTTAAACTCGAGCAATAACGAATTGCGTGATGTAGCAAAGTTTAACGAGCCCTTTGAAACTTAAGGTGTTGGAAAATCAGTCGCGTGACAACCAGTGTTGCAAGACGTATCTGTTTGCAGCACGCGAGGTTGGTCGAAGTAACGTCCAATATTTGGGGCACGAAATTCAAGTTCCACGGTCTGGCGGATTCGGTGCCCGCCAACTTGGGTCAGGTTACTTATCGAACGTCGTTGCTTCATCTACAACCACGACAAATGACTTTGGTGATGACGGAGCTGCGGGATGACGTGCCTGCAGGTACGTCTATACCATTTCCGTGATCACAAACAAAAATAAAGTTCGTTAATGGCAGAACTTGATGATCGATTTTCTCGGTTAGGCCCAGATCCTACGTTCAACCCGAATTTGTTCTCCGAAGACGAGGAAGAATCGTTTCAGGAATTTCAAGCTGCCTCGAGAAACACGTCCGAGGCGCAGCCACCTCCGATCGCACCAATGACGCCCCGAAACACGCGACTTAATTCCAATCGCCCTAAATCACAAATTTCCAATCAATTTATGACCAACGAGTCTTTACCAACCACTTTGTCCAGGGTTGACAATTTCGAAAACGAGTTACCTTATGTGGACTTACAAGAAATGGGCAATCTGTACGAGAACTTGAGAACTGCGTCCACAAACACTTACCGAACTCCACCCAGGCACAATCCGCCGAGATGTTGCGACGTACCGGCTCTTCAATCTCCGAAAAATGCGGTCGCGCCCACGCAGACTATAATCGCAACGTCGAACCCGGGTACCGATTACTCGAATAACATTCAGAGGATGAAAACCGCCCTTGCCGATCAGCCAGGACTCGTCTCGAAGAAGGAGCTCGAGAATAACAAATTTAATCAGATTTCTCAGGACGATATAACCGTTTTAACGTCTAACTGCCCATCGACTATCATTCCCATGCCAATGCACAATGGACAGGCCTCGAATACAGAAGCATCGAGCAGTCATTCTCAGGGAGGTGTCATCGTAAATGGTCTGAGCACAAACAACAGCTGTCCTCCTCAGTCGCAAACGATATTTCTTAATGGATTGCACAATATCGCATGTTCGAGCAACGTGAACGAAATTCAGGGTAAAAATAACCATAACGTCAGCAGTTCGACAAACATTAGTCAAACACCGTATCAGGCGAACTTGAGCAATCAACACGGAACGAATAATGGTCCTTTCGGCAAGAATGGTATACACTTGTCGAGCAATCATTCGCCGGCCTGTTCTTATCAATTTCCAGAAAACATCGATCAATGTATCGGACAATCTTGTTCATACTGCATTACGAAATTAAAAGATCCCACAAAGTCTCACTCAGAATCGTGCGGTAAAACAAACGCCAGTCAATCGAATACCTGTAATTCTACAACCGACCGGGTCGATGAAATGCGCTTCATCGACGAAGAGTGTCGCGGCGAAGCAGAAGCGTTCGATCATTCGCGAGGAGTTCACAGAACTCAGACGGTCGTCAGTATCGGTCCACTCTGCGTCAACGACTCTATAGTCAGAAGTTGCAGTGTCGGTTATTTGGACATGGTGGACGCGCAACTGGTCCCTTGCGATATCGCCTTAAAAATGCTTAGAAAAGAGGCACCTAATAAGAGGCTGGTTTTGGTATCGAGAAAAACCAAGAGGAGAAAAAAGAATAAAACTCAACAAGAGATTGGACAGCAATCTTCAAAATCGCCAAGACTTCGTAACTGTGGCAAATCAAAAAGTTTAGACTCTAGTGACATATTTCCGCCTAACGAGCAAATATCGTTGCCACCAAAGTTGCCTGAACACGCTGAAGAGATTGTAGGCGCTACGAATATCGAGACTGTCGAAGACAAAAGTAACAAACCTTTGGAGAAATTAGCAGACGCGACAGAGATGCCTAGGGAGTGTACAGAATACGTTACAGCCGCCAGTATAGTTAATTCTGCTCAAGTTAAATCTACACGGTTGAAGAGTTGTAATTCTCCTGCTAGGTAAGCCGATATTAGGACCACTTACTAAGGCTCATTATTCTGTGGTTGGAGTTCGGTTGGGGTTAAGTTGGGGTTAGGTTCTATGGTTTTATTTGGCGATTTCGTTCTTTACGAAAAATCTTACCAATATTTGTTTTAATTTAAATTTATTGAATTTAGAATGCATGCAAATTGAAGTTTTCACATTAATAATGCGTGTTAATATTCCAGAGTATCCAGTCCAAGTGGTTCATTGGCATCATCCTTAGACGGTCTTGCAGCTCGACTTCGAGATTTCGATGAAAGTCATTCTTTGCCACCGCCGTCACCTCGTCCATCCACCAGGCAAATTACATTATAAGATTTGTATAATTTATACGATAAAAAAAACAACCTTCCACCGACAAGTAACATTTTCCTTAGATTACCAAGAAGTTCGCCCAGTAGTCCAGCGCCTTCGAAGAAAGGTAAAAGACCAGCATCTGCTTCGCCAATTAGAAGAAGACTTTTATCGAGTCCTTTGTTAAGTAGAAAAGCACGAAAAAGTCGAGGCGAGAGTTCAGACGAGGAAGGACTTTTACAAGACGATCCGTCAACGAATTACAGAGATCTCGAAACGTTCCAAAAAGCACAGTTGCGACAAAAGGTAAACAAAAAGAGGCTAGATATTAATGCCTGCATATTACAATTAAACCACAAATTCTATAAAAAAAATTTTGTCTCGGGGATTCGAAATATATTACACTGTCATTCGATTCTGCTGTATTATTTTTTAAATAAACAATCGATCGATTACACAAAGACTAATCTACTTTCAATTACGATATACAGTTAAAGCAGAAAGGAGCAGGGATATCTGGTAACAAATCAGAAGCAGTGCGGCGGGAGCTTGTGATGCACAATAAAGCACCTATGTGGAATGAATCCAGTCAAGTATATCAGCTTGACTTTGGTGGCAGAGTAACTCAGGAAAGCGCTAAAAACTTTCAAATAGAATTCAAAGGGCGACAGGTATAGAAATAGTAATTTCAAATGTTCTGTTTCACATGATCAAATAACACATTTGCTTCGATATTACAATAGGTAATGCAATTTGGAAGGATAGATGGAAACGCCTATACATTGGATTTTCAATATCCTTTCAGCGCGTTACAAGCATTTGCCGTTGCCTTGGCCAATGTTACACAACGACTCAAGTAATCGTTAGACACCGGTAATTCATTTGGCACAAGTATGAGAGTCACTTCTTGAGTTATCTTGATTTCTTGCTTCGTAATTGCTAAGCTTATTTTTCAGGTTCGCGTGTGACATTGTAAAAGCGAATTCTAAGAATATCGCTTGGAACGTATGCTGTAATTGCATAAATTATTCGTCCAAATTAAACCAAAAAAAGAAAGAGAAGAAAAATAGCGCGAGTGTTAGGAAGGCTAAAAAACTGTAACAATATGCTACACATAGTAAAAAAGAAAATACAAAAGATACTTTTAAATATAGCTTTTGAACACGTTATAGAGCCACATGTCTTTCTATTATTACGACTACTAGCGACGAACTGGAATAAATCATTAAGTAAACGAACAAGCGTTCAATCACGATACAGAGATCTTTTTATGGAAATCTCAAAGTTGAGGGAAGCTCATAGCCTTGCAGCGCCCTGTAGCGCGATAGAAAAGATATAAAGTGAAACTTGGGAAAAAGGAGAAAAAGATGAAGGAGAAGAAAAGGGGGAAGTAGAAGAAGAAGAAGAAAAAGGGAAAGGGGATGCAGAAGAAGAAGGAGAAGGAGAGAAAGATAGAAACGTAAAACCTCCCGAAGGCCTTACGCGAAAGTCTCTCGAATCAACACCTTCAAATTAAAATAACACGATACGTCAGTTCGCAGAATCTCTTTTTAGCAAATGTACAATTGAGAGTGATTTGAATTAGAGCGGAACACAAAGATTTTGTGACAAGGAACCGTGGTAAAAAAAGATAAGATTTTGTTGAAATGCTTCTTCGTCGTACCGTCCAAAATATTTCGTTTCTCCCAACTTCGAGCGCTGATTTTTGTATAGTTTATGCGACACGTTGGAGTCTAGTGATGCTGTTGAAAGTTCGTCTCGTTCATTTTTGCGGTCCGCCGAGTATATTCGAATTTTATATACATATATATAGACGGACTCGCATAACCATGCGAGTGTTTCATGTTGTTCGATTAAATGTTTCTTAAGGCGTATTGTAAAATGAGAAAAGAAAAAAAAAAAAGAAAAAAATAAATGAAAAACTAACGATAACGCTAAATGATATAACGTCCGACCTGTGCTCGTTCTCGCCGAAGCACAGAAGACGAAAAGGGCAAATTGAAGAAGAACGAAAAGACCAATTAAAAGAATGTAACTGGACAGTGCAAGAGGGAGAGTATTCCGCCAGTATGCCAGTGTGTATACGCAACAAACTAACTGTCGTCTGTACTTAATCCATTATCGTTGTATTTCATTCGCCTAATTATAAGTAATGTGAACAAGAAAGAAGGAAGAAATGAAGAAGGAAAGAAAAGGGGAAATATCGATTTCAGGCCTACACGAAAAACGCTTAAGGGATAGTTATTTTTTCGTCGAATCGAAATTTCGAGAGTGGGGCGCCTGAAACGATAGCAAACGAGGATGCGAGCTGTGTAATAACACAATTGTAATTTTTGTTGCCATATTCTTATATGTGATTCATGCGCGCGTCTAAAACGGCAACACGAATATCAAAGTCGTAAAATCACTTGCTAACGTAAATATACGTAAGACAAATGAAGCTGTAGAACAACTTGGTTTCTTACAAAACGGTGCGTGTTATACTGGTTGTAACCATATTTTTTGCAGACATGTATGTACATACAAGCAATTTTAATAAGGCAGGTTTTTTTTCGACGATGTTTACAATTAATTATAGTCAGGCCGCCCCGTATTCACGAGTTAGCGATAAATATACAAATATTTATGCCACGTATTGACAGTAATCGTCGGTATACATATAGAACCGCTAAATCGTACGGTTGATTTGATTTCTAGACAACGCTGTATGTTGAATTATATTATCGTCACCAGTAGTAGATAGCACGTTATAAAGTACGTGATGTATCATCAACAACAAGTTGGTTTTTCGTTGATACACTGTTGCATTTGCACCGTGAAACACAAGACGCTAATCCATGGAATAAACAACGGCATACGTTAGGCTACGCACATACAGTGAGCGATAAGTGGTAAGTGTCAACATTTGTATTGGCTTTGCCTTTATCGTCACATGTCACTAGTTTTATCGCTGTATCGCCTACCGCTTATCTCTCTCTGTACGTCCACGACCTTAGCGCGTGTGAAAAAATTGTTTATTTCGAGTTTATAGAGGAGTAATCTAAACATCTGAGAACGAGAAAAATGCAGAACACACATGTTCGAAACAATGGTATCGATCGATTGAATTATATAATCACATTTTTGATGTTCTATCGAGTGTTTCCTTATCATAAAATTCTCCATGAGTTCGCGCGTATGTCAAAGAATGTTTTGTACGAATGTTTTATTGCAACGTTTTCTTCCTCTACAGTAATGTGTTTTATCTAAGATTCTATTCTAGAGAAAAATTTTTACTATTGATCAAATTGACTATCTGCTACATAAACTATGCTGTAAAACTTCCAAAAATGTTATCTTTATCTTTAAAAATATTATTTCGTAGGTATACGGTTATTTACTTATTGGTTAATATGTACTCCCCATATGATAGATTTTACTATAGCTGTCGACCATGCGTCATCGCAACAATTATAAGTCAGTTTGTACTTTTCGGTATGATCGCACGATGTACGAGTTTTCATCAGTGAAGGGATTAGAAAGAAAACACGAAAACGTACAGAGGAAACAGAAAAAGAATATTGCGTCACGTTACGGCGAAAGCTTCGCGATAATTAACTTTTCATACCTGCACGAACTTTTGATATCAAGGAAAGAATCGCATCAATGTGACCTATTTAACTTTCACATACGTTACGTCCTTATTACACCCGCCGAGCAAGACGGACTTGAGTCACGCTACATACAAACAACATCTATATCAATGACTGGTCATTTCCGCCACGCACTAGTTTCTCCTTGAAGATCTATTAACGTTTAACACCTGTGTCATCATTGATGACAGTATTCACGCATAAATGAAAACCCATGCGTTCAACAAAAAAGAATAACAAATTGTCATATATATAATATTTTTTGGATTATCACTGAATCTTCATCGACATACCTTTCTGACGATGAATAGTGCCTATGTATACATAAATCAAACGGAACGACCTACGAAATACGAATGTTGAGTACCGAACTAAAACAGAAACATCACACAGCGGATCGTTCTCGATATTCTATCGTTGTACAGCAATTGTGTATTTTAACGTACTATAGATTCACATAAGCTGTCTAAGGCGTTTGTATCTATAGATAATATATATAGTTACACGCGCCACAATCGTGACTGAGTTCGAAAATGTTCGGCCTAGCTCAACAAATCATATTTGCTATGTGTTACATGTTCGTTAACTGATGGTGATATCTCCTCTGTCTTTTGTTGATATATTCCGGTTTCACTATGAGCATAACGTTGAGATTATGCCTGAAATTATGCACATACAAATAGAGATAAAAATGCTGTGCTACGTGTAAAACTTTGCAATTGAATAAGTATTATATTGCACTGATTAACAACACGTCATAGTGGAAATCGTATCAATATTAGTTCTTTTGTCCCTTCTATAATAATATTGTTAATTTGTGCTCTTATTGTTAGCGCTGAACGATCATTTTGCATCTGTGCAATGCAATTTTGTTACCGAATTCATTGATTATCAAATATTTGTAAATAAAGAATGAAATTCTACACGAGATTATTATGCTTTACTTTTATATAAATTTCGACTGGACTAATCTTTTGTTTAAATAAATGTAGCACACTCAAACCATGGTCGACATACAGACACCGACGAGGAGTTAATGATAACAGGATTAGTTAATGATAAACCGTGTATAGAATAAACGGTATTAGGGAATATGAGACACGGTACATCATGTGAAGCTTTGATCGTGCCGAAAGCGACGAGCGGCAAGAGCAGTCACACAAGTGATGACAACGCAGCAGAAAATAAATCAAACTCATAAAACACCAAATAACGCGTCAACGCTCAGTTACTTTGTGGCTTATTTTATATAAATCTATAAGTTTAATATATTTTCTGCTGTTTTGTCGTCACTTGTTTGGTCGTTCTTAGCGCGCGCCGCTCTTCTATATGAGCAAAGTCTAAAATGCCAGATCCATTTCTATCGCTTTCGACAACTGACTTTAATATTACATATGTAATTCTCATATCTGCCGTAACGAATCGCAGAGGGCGTAAGGAACAATAATCTTTTTCGATGTCGGTATTTCAGAATGTGAAACACGAAAGTCTCATATTTATCGTAGTGTCAGGTAAGTCTATCCTGTATTTAGTCAATGGTGGCACAGACATCTCGTCTGCAATCTGTAACAGGAGCAAGGGTGGGGGCTACTATCTATTAATGTTCTGATACACTGAATTATCGAAGTATTGTAACTTATCTCACAATCCCTCGTAAACTGTTCGGGATGTGCACTTACGTTTCGCTTTGATATATTTATAGTATAATTAAAAATTAAGGTATGTATTAAAAATTCCCAGTGTTCTTTTTAAATATGCCGAATTTCATTTATCAATTTTCTAACGGAACATATTGAAAATATGAAACACGACGTTGCATGGGAAAAATCGCATAAATAAATAGTTAACAAAAGAAAGGAGAGTACATAGTAAGTGATAAAGACAGTATCAGGGAATGAAATGTGTCGAGAAAGAGGAGGAATAAGAGCTAAAGATAAATTGCATAAATGTATGTATGCCGTATATACATATGCATATACATACATATGAAATAAAGAAAGAGTGTTAGCACGTGTTTTGCATTGAAGATTATTTAATTACAATATCTACATTAACATGTATCGAATCTACTGATCAAATTTTTATGATAATTTGGAAGAAAAACATGTAGAAATGAAGAAAGACATCTAATACATATAGATAATATTATCTTTCTTTTAGATGAACGTATATTTTCTTGGCGTTAATAATATGAAACAACTGATTAATAATTATTTTGAAGCCAAAGAACCATGGCAAATAGTGACTATAACCAGTACAACCATCCTTGCCACAGTTTGGTTATGGAATTTTGTCTTTCAAGATGAGAGTATGATTATTTGTAATGTATATTAACATTTAAAAATTTATAATGAATAGCAAATTTTGTTTTCTAGGTCTGGTAGAAAGAGCGAAGAAGCAACTGTTTAGTTTAAGGAATTTTATACCTGCTATTAGAAATAAAATTGATCAAGAATTAGATAAGATTAATCAAACGTTCGAACAAGAAACGTTACAGAGAATAAAAGATATTCCTTTCATTGTAAAACTTCCAGAGAAAAGTTTAGAACCGAAAGAAATATTAGAAAAACTAAAAAAATGTGTTCAGTTAGGTAACAAACAATTAAAAAAAACTTATTATAGTATACCAATATTATATATATATATATATATATATAATATTGGTATATAATATATATATTGGTATAATATTGGTATATAATATATGTATATATATATATATATATATATATATTGTTATTTAGGTGATTATGATTGGAGAAGTGGTAAAGTATCTGGAGCTATATATAGAATTGATACTAATCTTTTACAATTAATGGGAGATATTTATAGCATTGCATCATATACAAATCCATTACATCCTGATATTTTTCCTGGTATATGTAAGATGGAAGCAGAAGTGGTGAGAATAGTTTGTAATTTGTTCCATGGAGATGAAGATTCTTGTGGCACTGTAAGTTGTTTTCATATTAAAATGCTGATCGATTGAACTAACTTAAGGTATAATAAAATGTTTTCAGATGACCAGCGGTGGTACAGAATCAATTTTATTGGCATGTAAAACATATAGGGATTATGCAAGGAATGTGAAAGGTATAAAAAGTCCAGAAATAGTAATGCCTATAACAGCACATTCCGCTTTTGATAAAGCTGCTCAGTACTTAAAACTTAAAGTACGTTCTGTCCCTGTCAACCAACATAGCTATACTGCTTGTATTAAATCTATGGAAAAAGCTATTACAAGGAATACAATAATGGTATATAGGAAATAACTTTCAAATTGGATTCAAATTAATGCATTAGAATTAATGTAATATTTATAATAGTTAATAGGGTCAACGCCAAACTTTCCATATGGAACAATGGATAATATTAAAGCAATTTCTGATCTAGGAATAAAATACAATATTCCGGTTCATGTTGATGCTTGTCTCGGTGGATTTTTAATTTGTTTCATGCCAAATGCAGGTTTTAATGTACCACCTTGTGACTTTAGACTTTCTGGAGTTACAAGTATATCGGTTGATACGCATAAAGTACATAAATAATATTACAATTGTACATACAATGTTGATTAATTTTACTTAATAATGCAGGTGTTTTATATTATTTTGTTTCTTTCAGTATGCATATGCTCCGAAAGGTTCTTCGCTTATTCTTTATAGAAATAAAAAGTTAAGACATTATCAATATACTATAACAACCGATTGGCCTGGTGGTATATATGGTTCGCCAACTGTAAGTGGTTCTAGAGCTGGTGGAATTATAGCATCATGTTGGGCTACATTAATGTATTTTGGTTATAATGAATATTTAGAATCGACAAAGAAAATTATAGAAACTACTAAATATATTGAACAACGGTACGTATTTGAATTTTTTGCCAAATCTGTTAAACTGTATAATCAAATATTTGGAATTGATCGCAGATTGAGAAAGTTAGATGGAATTTTTATCTTTGGTACCCCGGCTACTTCGGTTATAGCATTAGGGTCAAATGATTTTCACATTTATAAACTTTCGGAAGCTCTAAATGTAAGAGGATGGAACTTGAATACACTTCAGTTCCCGTGTGGCATACATCTTTGTGTTACATACGTCCATACACAATTAGGTGTAGCAGATCAATTTTTAAGTGATGTTGAAACTGAATTAAGTATAATCTTAAAAAATCCAGAAGCTCCTGTTGATGGGAAGGTGAATATAACTATTAAGTAATTTTTATATAAATACGATATACAATATCCTTTTTCAGTTTGCAATTTATGGAATGAGTCAGAGCATACCAGACAGAAGTATTGTTGGCGATTTCGCAAAATGTTTCTTAGATTCTATATACTTTACGCCAGAAAATGAAACAATGGTTAATAATGGATCAAGTATCTAAATTGATTGCACTATTAGCTTACTTTTTATAATGTCAAATGTAAGAGTAAAGAAGAAATGAAAGAAAAAAGAAATAACATTAATCTTCTGAAATCTCATACAATTTTAATTAAAAAATCTAATCAACCCATATATATTTTAAAAGATTGAATTTAAAAAAACAAAATAGAATTCAAGACCATATAGAGTTATGAACATATATTGGAGAGATTTAATACGTATAAATGGAATATTTTGTACAATGAAATGGCGTTTTGAACTATTTAAACATATACTTTTATAGTACAAAACTTTATTCTAATCAATTTTTTTTAAATAGACGATATCTTGTTTAACAGCAGTATTTTTACACATTTCATGAAATATACAATACATATACATATATTCCGTTATAGATTTTTAATACATCCATGTGTACAATTCTTTTGGTACTTTTTATAGAATATTATGTAAAGATATCTATCTATATATTTTATACATTTTTATTATGTTCGTTCTTATATTACATAACTACATCAAATTTAGATAATAAAAACGTATTAAATGTTAATTATATTACTAGTAATAGTAATGTATAATTTGGTGCCATATATTTTTATATGCTTGGCAATGGAATTATTGAGAATAAAGAATTGAAATAATGTACTAATCTCATCACCCTTCCATAAAACAGTAATTTCCTTAATTACAGTAGACTTCCGTATAACGTAAGTTCTTGCAACGCCAAATAATAAAACACAGGAATTACCTGATTTAAGAATTAAATCTGTTTTAGTTGAGCATTAGGTTGTTTTCTAAATCGTTACCGGCTTCTGATGTTTCAGCGTTGTTTTGTTTTTTGACGGGATCACTCTTAAAATATAACGGTATGAGCATCAGTGGTAAAGAAAAAAACATGCACGAGGAATCACTAACGTATCAGTGTCGCGTATTCATGATTCGAGAAAGCTTACACTTAAAATACGCATGTATACATAATACAGAAGTATTTTGTAAATTACGTTTATAAAGGAAGTTAATTTAAGGACATGATGGATGAAATTAGAAAGAAAAAAAATGTTAAAACTGAAATGCATTTCTATTAAAAAAAAAAAGTTGCAATGTTAGATCAGCTGAATTGTGGAGAAAAAGTAAAAGATACGATTTTTACGTACATTAATAATATATTTTTTTTAATCAACTTCGTATATATGCCATTTATTTTTAAAATACTACCCTATTTGATAAAACACAGAAAATAGAAGTTGGCATAGCAATAATCAGTTCAAACGTATTACATTAGATTATGCGCGTTATACGAGAAAAATTCACGTACAGCACAATTTCCTACAACGCGAATTCATGCTGCGCGTAACGTATTAACCGCGTTGTACGACAGTCCACTGTACAGTGGCTCACGATAGTATTCGAACGCTTACATATGTAAACTTGAACGGCCGAAATAATGTACAATAATGTAATTATGCACGAACATAATAATAGAGATACGACGAAATGGATCATATCTAATTCAATAAAATAATATAAAACAGAAATTGTTGTTCATCTATTATCACCTTATGAAACGAAAGAAACTTTTCGGACAACCTAATAATATCAAGATAAACGGGCAATTAGCACCTCGATTAATCTAGCTAGCTCTAATAATAATAATAAACAATATAATTGACGCGAAAATTTTCAATCTGAATGTTGTTATTGTTTGTGAATTCCAAAAGAGAGTATGTATATGTCGATGTAGTGTACGGAGTAAGTATAAGTATGTACCTGTAAAAGTTATTTCCATACAAAATCCCATAAGATTTAAAAGTGATTAATTTCTGAATATTCAAGTACATTGTTTTTTATTTTGAAATGAATCACGAAACAAGTCTTTGGTGAAATATGTTTAAATCGATTGCCGTAATAATATTAAAATGTAGAAATGTCTAAGTAAGTTAGCCTTAAAAGAATGTGTAATCTCTAAAACAGCAGTATCGATAGCTTTACTTCCTTAGCTCTCTCTATGCTAAGATTACTAAGAGATGCTAAGAGATTTGTTTATAAGATGTAAATGTATTGTTAAAGAGATGTATTTATATATTTTCTTTTTTGTTACGTTTCGATTCGTATTGTATTTAAATGATTAAAATAAAACATGCCCGCCGATAGATATGTTTTAAGGTTCCATGAGTTAGGAAGTAAAACTCGGTTAAAATAGTTGATCTTTCTCCCCGCGATGAAGTGTACTGTATTATTTATATATATAATAATTTTAATAACTATACAATAAGTACAATACTGTATCTTAAATTACAAGTATTCATCAAGAACAAAATGAAAATTAGAAGTGTGGCTAACGTAGCGTATGCACAAGTAATTGAAAATTACATACATATTGCCATGCGACCGATATCGGTCGATCAAAAGCTCGATAATTCCTGATTGGAACTTCCTCGCTGCCAATTCGGTTATGGTTATAATCGAGCTATCCGGCTCGAAGACGTCAGATTCGTATGTTGATTCAACATTACCGCCCAACCAGCTCTCCTGTCACGTACGACCTTTCGATTAAGTTAATTATTTTGAAACAAGAGGGCATTGCTATGAACGTGTATTGTCAATGATATAGCTCGCATGAATAATAAATAGGAATGTAACATGCCTAGCAGTAAGTAGTAAACCAAAAAAATGTAGTTAAACCAAAAAAATTTTATACTATTAGCAATCAAAGTAGCTGGGATAATTAAAAGGATTAGAATCTAGGGGTGTATATGTGTATATATATATATATATATATATATATATATATATATATATATATATATATAGCTATGTATGTTAAATCTCAGAGATAGAATGAGAGATACATGCGGCTGTTATAATTTCTACTAGATAATAGATCGATAAATACTGTACATACGTTTTAGTACATGATACAGACATCATAAAATCTTTTTATACTTGAGATCATTCAAGAGATCCATTAGCTTTACGCGTCTACTATTTTATCTGTTATCTCTCTGCGTTCTTATAACCTAGACACGTTTATAACCATTTCGCGTGTTCTGTTTGCGTTAGTACGTAATTATATAATTACGCGTAAATTTATTTCGTAACATCATTTTGAAAATTGAAGGAAATTTTAGATTTTTGATATTTTCTTTCAATTCATACAGCTATTTACAATCGATTGAAATGTTTCTTCGCCTTTCAAGAAACCGAAGAATATCGCGAATAGGGAATGAAACGAAATTTTGAGAAAATATTTAGTATTACAGGAAAGGAGCCATAAAGGGAAAAGACATTTTCATTTTGAACGAATGGCTCGCGCGACGAAGGCGATGCGCGTGATTTTTAGCTGAAAGTTGCAAGAAGCATGAAAGCAAGAGAGAAAACGTTGCTTCTGTTGGCGATTGTTACTCGATCAGTGCGAATGGAAATAACGTGAGCAATCAAACAGCTACGGTGAAACGAATGACGTGGTCGAATTGTTTCATAGAAAAATTATTTTTCACGTTCGTGAAACCAGAAAACCGTTATTGAAATGGCATTGCGTCGTTTTGTCTTTTGGTGCGTTCTCCTCTGTTTTTGTTTTGATAAAAATTCCTTGAAGCTTTTACGTGCGATTATTGAAGGAAATATCATTCATTTTCGTCGTGTGACAAAAAGGTAGGAAAGATTTCCAAGTATGGTATAGGTCCAGATCGCAAAGGTTTCTAATTAATTTATAAATCCTCTTGGAATGAAATCACTTAATAACCAGCATAACCGTTTCGGTCGACACTTCATTGGTTTAAAAGCTTTCCAAATATCAAAGTACAATTAGAAGTTTCAATTTATTGTACCGTGCTTGTCTTCGTAAACACATATTCGACAACAAAACGATGATTATGTACGTGTAACCGGTCTATAATACCGTAGAGACATTTAATTTTAAAACACTGCTGACTGGTTTTATTAATTGAGGAGTCAGATTAAAGGAGGGAGATTTACTTTTCTCTTTTTAATTCTCTTTTTAATGAGTCATCTCATTGACTTATTCTAAATGTCGAACAAACAAAGGAAACTATGATCAATATATCATTTTGAAAGAGAACAATTATCTAGGAACAATCTCGAGACACAAGTAGGTCTCTTATCTTTAGGTAAGTGGGTCTCGCAGAAAAACGAAGACACAAGTGTAGTAACGAAGATGAAGAGAAGAATGGTATAAAGTATAAAAGGAGGAAAAGTCGATGTTCGAAGTAGAGAGAAGTTGGCGATAGAGTTCCAGTGGCTGGTCACGGATAGGCTAGAGGAGGTTAGCGTTTCGAGTACGCGCTCTGCGTCCAAGCGTCGCGTCGCGTCGCATCGCGACGCGCGAGTATTGCGAGACGTCGTCGATCAGTATCGTGGAAGCGCGCGTCCCGTACCGCTCGGACAACCCTTAAATCGCGTGCAACATTTCACGGAGAACGACGTTTCGTCATCGACGTGTGAAATTATTTGCAAACGAATCAAGTTTACGTCGAGATCTTGACATACCGGTGAGTCTTTTGTCCCAAAATTTTTCTTCCGATTGATAAAAACACAAGAAAAAAAGAATAAAGAGGAAAGAGCGTAGGAAACGAACGAATAATGTTTAAGGAAAAATGCTTAAGAAAAATGGAAGGAAAATATAGGATAAGTAGGTAGTATACGACAAAAAAAGTGTTATGAAAATGTAGACTGAGAGAAACAGCTTCGGCTTTAGCACGTCCATTAACAGTGACATCGGGCAGACTTACAATTGATTTTCCAAGTTACAATATGCTAGATTATAGGGAGTATCGGACTAGTCTTGCTTCGCGAAACCAATACCGCTGATAAACATATCGCGTCGAATCTATTACAACGTATATTCCTTACTTTTTCGCGAGCTATTGAAACTTGTTGACTGCGATCTATGTGTACCTGCTATCTAGCTGAAATTTTCATTGTAAAATACGTGACAAGTTAATCATTTCGAAGAAGTAAATCGTATAGTCGTGGGTATCGTGCCTTGTGCCTAAAACACACTGTTCTATCTGTTATTTCTCTTTCTATCGTATCGTATACAATAAAATGATAAATCGTTGACGGATTAACGGATACCGTGAAACGAGATCTGAGATTTACCATTGTAAAAATAAACGAATACAACTTTAAATAGATGAAACCGATAAATTGCTCCCGGAGCAAAGAGCTTGTGAAATTGAAACGCGACGTTGTGTCGCCTCGCGACTACAAACTGTCCAACTATTCTTCGTCGAGTCATGGAATCGACGAAATGCGCGTGTGCGCGTGTACGCGTGTATACTATACTTACACACATAAAAATATAAAACTCAATTGTTCCATGTGAAGTGGTTTAAACGACGTAGCAATCAGCTTTCGTTATCAATGAATTTTCCGTGGTCGAACGTTGCCAAGAAAACAAGGTGTCAAAGAAATTGAGAGAAAGTTCTCGCGAGTTGTAAAATGAAGAACTTGGACGTGTTCCGTTCTTTAATATACCTTGGTCCAAGTTCTTTGAGGACTTGTTAACGTTGTTACACAGTTATCTCTAGCATTTCTCGTCGTTACACTATCGAATATCTGTATCGAGATCGAGGAAAGCTTGGAAGCGTCGAAACGTTGATTTAAAGCGTTCGCAAGTAGCGAAAAGAGAGTGCTGCAGTCGAGGAAATTTCAAAGAGTGCAATCTGCGGCGTGGGAAGGGCGAAGTAGTTTGGTGAAACGTGCGCGGTAAATGAAGATATTCACCCATCGCGTCGGCGAATCGACGATCACGAACGATCTATAAACTCATCTGGTACACGGTTCCGCGTAATTGGGTCGAATGAAATTTTCGTCGAACCCCAATGGTTTGCAAATGGTTCGCAAATTAATGGTGTAAAATGAATTTTAAGCGGAGTATACGATCCTACATACTGCATCGTTAATATCTAGCGGATGTTGAAAACTGTGCATCGTCTACCGTGGTAAATATTATGCCTGGCTACATTTCCAATCGCAGAAACGTCGTAGCGAAACTCCAACCAACTAAAATTTACTTCTATGTTCCGATCGTTTGTCTTCTGTCCAGCGAAGAACCAACGAAGAACCAGCGACTACTTTATGATCTGAAACACTTAGTTTCGGAGCTTTCTGCCGTGCCGCCATTGTTAAACCAGATAGGTACATACTTATCTTATCACAAATTATGTGCGCGGCTCGTCCGTTGTTTAATTGCCTTTCTAACGATGTCTGTTCGTAGTATGTACTCGACGTACATACGTATTCCGTAATCTTTTATTAATCCATGAGAATAAACGCGGACGACGCGGGACGTTTGAAAGATTTTACACGAACGTGCTCGTACGGATTCGTATCTGTGGTGGAGAATCAGGCATCGGAGGAAAGCCGGGTACGCGTCGATCCTGTAATGAAAACTGACAGTGTGTGACGAGGCGGGAGTTTCGACGGTTGCACCGGCGATTTCATAATTACGACAATTTATGAACAACCACCAGCGGACCGCGATCTGTTCAAACTATATTTAATAACATTCAATGTCACGTGGGTGTAATTAAATTTTCCGAAATACACGACCAGCTGATTCGCGTTCAAATAAAATGTAGTGATTTTGAAAACTTGAAATTTTTACGACGTTTGTGTTCCCCTAGTAGCCGATCTGAAAGATTTGTTGCACACTAAACCGAGAAACTCGGAGTAAAATTGATACAAGCGATACTAAACGATATTTAATTCGAGAAAAGAGTAAGTAATCTTAAAATAATTTAATAGAGAAATTTGTATGTTTCTAAACGTTAAAACACATAGACTTTTGTGCTCATAAAAGTGAAAAAATATACGATAAAGTCGTATTTAGATTTAGATACGCTTTTCGTACATGTCTCGTTTTTGGAAAAAATGCTCTTGTATTGTTTTTTCACTGATGTAAGGCTTAATTAAAGGAATAGAATGAAATCGAAGCTGATATTTAGTGTATCGTAGAAAAGAGCTAGCGTGCTTCTGTATTCGTGGCCCAATGAAAATCCCTTTTCGTATGAAATGGAGCTGAACAGAGGAAAGAAAGTTGATACGCATCGCTGTAATATGTATGTGTATTCGGAATTCGACGGGGTTAACCGTTAGGTTAAGAGCGTCGCGACGATTCAATGGGAAATGATGGTTGGCCAACAAATGTAATTCTTGTTGGCGAACTTGTAAATATGTCTAATTTATGTTACCGAGGGTCGTCGAGGCTCGATCTTGATGCGTCCGCGAGCGTAAAAGAAACGCGATAACATTGCTTATTAAAAAGAAATCGTCGTTACGATTACCCAGCAATTTTATTATGCAAAATTTTAAATATGGATCAACTTTGGAAATGTAATAAAGAATTCCACGTGGGAGAATCGTTTTTTCACGAGATCTCTTCTCGTTTCCCGCATTGTCGACGATTGTACCAATATTTTCTGAAAATTATAATCTCTATACATATTACTTTAGCAGTATTATAATCGCATGATATTTAGCACGTGGTATCTACTTATGAGTTTAATATACATATGTATGTATGAAAAATACATCTTACGAAACATTAATCATATTCACATCCTACTACGTTAATATTATAAAACAGCGCGAGTAACCAACTGCTGCTGTGCTGGAATATACATATGCAAAATGCATTCTCATTTGAGATATTATCAAGCTCAGAATTCTAACTACGGTAATGTAATGTATATTCATTTATACAATCTGTTATCGGAAATTCACGCTATGATTTTATCGAATTCTGTTCTCGTTACAATTTGCTACGATATTTTGAAATTATTTCGATAATTTACATATTTCCTTTTTACGTCACTGTAATTTTTAATAACATTTCAGCAGTTGGAAAGTGTAACCCTATATCGCTGTCATTTGGAACCGTAGAAAAGTTTTCCATTCATTTTTAATCGGTTAATTCGTTGGTTCTTGGTTGAATCGCCATCACCATCGCCGATGGTTGACAGTGTTAGTTAAGATGGTGTTATGCCGTAAAAGGAACAACAAGAATGAAAGGTATCCCTTCGATAGAAACAAGTAACCAACCAAGAGGAAAGTAAAGAATAAACGAATAAACAATTTAACCGCTACGTTTTCTGTTACTGCTTAACAAAACGCAGCAACGAAAGAAGAAGAAAAACGAGAGATTATAGTTTGAAATTCTATTCATTTTTTATCGCATTTTTATTACTATGAAACTCATAAACACATATGGTTTATAAACATAGAATATGTCTATTGCGTAACAAAGATCATGCAATCTATGAACCTATTCAAATTTTATGATATATCTACAGGTATACATATATATTTGATAATTGCCATTATTATATATATATAAATATATATATATATATATATATATATATATATATATATACACGTGACACTAAGTTGTGACTTTACAGCGATGACACTGAATGTTAAAACAGTGCATTCAATTGCAGCCCTTCTCCCTCATAAAGAGAAAAATCATGACTTTCTGCCACGTGGAAACGTACCATAATAGTAAGTAGTAAGTAATACGTAGTAAGTAGTAAGTAGTAAGTAGTAAGTAGTAAGTAGTAAGTAGTATGTAGTAAGTAGTAAGTAGTGAGTAGTAAGTAGTAAGTAGTAAGTAGTAAGTAGTAAGTAAGCAAAACATTTAAATATTGACAAATAAATTAGAATATGTTGTTTTACACAGACTAATACAAAAGTAACTGTTGACTAAATTCTAACGAAGATTCATATTGATCGTCGTAATATGTTACATATACATACATTGGTGATAGCGCCGAGACAGATATTCTTGTCAAGAAGTCGATAAAATCATATGGTTTGACAGTTTCGGAATCCTGTTGAGAGCGTCGATCACTGCCATTGCAAAGGACAATGCGATCGAGAATCACGAGTCTAGGCACATTTCTGATCAAATCCAGTTCAAATCTACTGTAGTTCACTGATTATTGTTCACGAGTTTCAATCGAGGAACGCTGATAAACCGAGCATTCTGTCAAGTGCACTATCCACTGTACGTGATATCGGAAAGAGACCACTGCCTGCTGTCTCGTCGGAAAATATGAGAGGATAAAAAGAGTCGACAGATTAAATATCAGATACATTTCTTCATTTTGAAGAAATTATTGTCGTTTCGTTCCTACATCGCTTAATCGACAGCCCAAAGAGAGTTTATTGTTATTGTTAGAGTAGGCACGTGAAATGTGGCCGACATGGAAAGATGAGAAATAGTATCAGATTTATGGATGGAGTATAAGTATAATGCATTCGAGATACGCCTGAAATGTGAATAATAGCATTGGAGAAGATACTTTGATTGAAATCTGTCTATCAGAGAGATAGAAAGTGTAGCGCAACGAGGAGATTCTGGTATGTCAAAGAAATCTGTATAGCGGTATTTATCGAGGAAAAAGTATTGCGCCGTTTGTCGTTCGACATTGGTGAAATTCTTGCAATACTGAGATTAGTACGTTGTTATGGTTGTTACTGTAAACGGCTGATCTTTTAGAATTATACTTTGGATCTCTATACCTTGGGGCACGATTCATTACCTACAATAAAGGAATTTAATACTCCAAAAATAGTCCTTAACGTTTTTTTATACGTGATATAATACTGTTTGCATAGATGTATATTTTTTGACACGTCTTGTCACAATTTATTATTAAATTATTGTCCTGTTCAATTATTATATCGATTTATGTGTTAATTAAAACGTTTAATTGACCACCACTGATCAGGACAATGGGGCAAACGGCGTGTTACAATTATCAATTTCCTACATAATCATTGTGGTTTACCAGAATCATCGATTAAGTTTGCGCCCTGTGTCGTAAGTGAATGTGTATCGTTTTTAAATATTCACTAGGATTGAACGGAGAGTATGTAATATCTCAGATTTCATAACTTGTACAAAAATCAGGGTATTTTAACGATTGAAGACCACATATCATGCTTAAATATAATTATGTTACTACAGTTTTATTTGTAATATTTTGTCACGTACATTTCCTATACTCGTAACCGATAATCGCTTTCTTTACCACTCGTCTCTTTTAACCCTCTTGCCGTTAGTACCTAACCCCAGAGCCGCTATTATACATCCGTGGCTCCGTGGTTCTCTCGAAATATACCTTCATCTGATATTTTGGTTTCTCATTTCCAATAAGATTTTAACAAATTTAACGACACTTTATTTTTATAAAATAAGTTTTTATAGCAGAGAAGATTTCTTTTGGACCAACTAACAGAAATATGTTTTATGTTTTACTTTAGTAATGAAATTTTCATTACTTTTAATAAAAATATGTTAGTTAATAAATAAGTGTCTTGAAAAATGCATATTTGCCAAAATATTTTTGGCCAGTGCATGGAACATTTAGAAGGTGCTAAGAGGTTGAACGATCGAGACGAGTTTTAGAAAAACGTCATGAAAGCATCCTGTGTTCGACTGATCAACTTTCAAGATGTTCTTCAGATTTTAGGGATGGAAGGCTTGAAAATTCAATTTCGTAGCATGTTACTTAAAAAGCGACGCGACGCGTAATCGCTACGCGATTAGACATGTAAATGTCATTGAAATATTTGGAGGAAAATAATACGAATCTTAATCTCGCGACTGGTTTGGTCAGGAGTGATCACGATAGTGCGTGGGTTAGACACGTTAACCGTGCAAGATCACTGATAGCCTTTAGCACGTGAAATAGGTACATATAACTAAAAAAACATTTTTAATTCTACTAGATAATAATACTATTTAACAGCGGTTTCTATTTGATGCAACAACTATCGAGAATCGCGATATAAGAAATTTATAGCCAAGATCGGATTCGTAAACCGTGACGGTGAAGTTGTTACTTATAGTATACGCGTATCGTTTCTTGCGGTCGTGGATTGAATCGCCGAATTAATAGAAGTGAATTGCCGAAAGGCTATAGGATGCATAAGTATTCTAGCCGGAGGCCTGTCAGGATGCCTGGAAGCACGGAAGTTTGACGAAGGTTGGTCGTCGGATGGTAATAAATCTTATTATCTTAGTGAATCCGGGCTAATACATCGGGTACTTTGTGTCGCGAATTCAGCTCGAGAAGCCCGGAATATTTCTCTATGAGGAAGAAAGGAACACGATTATTTATGAGCGTTTTAACTGCCCTGCAAATCTCAATTCGCACTTGGTATGGTGAAGAATCGGTTAATATTTATCTATTCGTTAAAATGTCTTAAAAGAACAATTATGATATGATTATATTGATATATGTTGAACAATTGATATCAATATTAATTACTAATACTAGTGATATTTATGATCCCGTGTTTCCGTTCCTATTAGAGATATACGATGTAACTACTGGAATTCGGAATTTACTAAACCTATTTAATATGATTCGTATTAACCATAAAGTGTTAATTTAGAGCTACAGAGTTTTCTCACTTTTAAAAATTTTCAATTATGATATTTTCCACGAATACATGTCAAGTATTTACTATATGTATGTGTAGTGTATGCTGTCGAGACAGATCGATCGTGAGTATTCTCTGAAAGGTTTTTTCGAGTAACGGATAGTTGTGAAAGGAGAATGAAAATGAGTAAACATGGAAAGATTAAAATAGGCCAGCTAGCACACACGAGCACAAACATAACAGCGTTCGGCTCGATTTGAGAACTAGCGTATAACGTGCCATAGTCGCAGTAGCTAGTTTCTGGTCTCATCCGCGAAACTATTTTAAGAGTTTTAAAGTCCTAAATGGTGAATTCCATCATTTCGCAAAAGTTTTGAGACAATAATCGCGTTTGTGTGTTTCTGATTTTGTGATGTTGCGAAGGATATACGGGTAAATATACCGAAAGGGGTACGTCTCGTTGATTTCAATGACTTTCAAATACGTTATAGAGAACAACATTTCGAATAACTTTATATTCATAAAAAGTTGGATTTGTTTCGGGTTAAATAATACATGGACAAACAACGCTGTAAGAAATTTAGGCCTTAGTATATCATTATACATTAATTGGAAACATTTCGGCCATAAGACGCAGTTATGCGGTTACCATAGTTAAAACGTCGTTGAAATAAAAATTCAGCGACATGCCCGGCATGTTATTTGATTATTGATTTATTATTCTTTAATTAATTTGTAACGCAGACTCGATCCCGATACCACGATGAATGCTGCTATTTCTGAATTCTACGCATATCCCGAATTGACAGACAATTTACCTGTTATTAAGCGACAATGTACAAGCGACAATAAGTAAGAGGTTATTACCAGGTAATTTAACATTGTAAATCGAGTTGAAGACTTTCCGAAGATTGGGGTTAGGTTGTTTTGATCGTGTTTTAATGGCAAGCGCCTGCGCGTTTATAGTACAATTTATAGTACTGATCTTACGAGGAAAGTTATTTGGACGTTTAACAAATTGAAATTGGAATACTTTAGAAGAATTTCTATACCTTTTAATATTAACTCTCGGATTAGAAAGTTTAGACTTGTGCACATTTAACTGCCAAGTCATAGTGCAACCAATAAGAACGTTATGAAAGAATGAGAGAGATGGAAAATGCTTCCGCATTTTTTTATATGATAGAGAACGCGATATTTCAAATTAATCTACAAAGTTTCTAGGAACTTTTATATCATAAAACTACTTGCGCAACTTTTCTCATAAATAATTGCGTTTCTTTTTCAAGTTTTATAAAAAAATACTCTAAAAGTATTTGTATATGACAAATCATAAATACAGAAAACACAAGTAATTATTTGAATTTTTTATCGAAATATATCAACCTCTTTGCCAAGCAGTAAAAAACGAACCGTAAATTTAAGAATATTACGGTTATTTTGCTTTTTTACTTAGGATACAACTAGCAATTGAAAGTATTATACACATGTATATACTTATAATAAAATGAACCATGGGGGACGATTTTTTACTAGACTCATTAGTATATTAATACTATATATACATACTTATATACATATACTTATTGTATTATGTATGAACTTGTACTATTTAACACACATTGATTTATATGTATAGGCGACCAACATGTGTGTAACTCTGATGCGTACCACACGATGGCCGATGAATTTATAGATGTATTAAATTTTTATTCGGACTTGATTAAGCTAATTCTGTCGAGATACTCGTTAATTGACTGTTACTAACAATCTTAATTACCAATCAACGCGACCAACGACTGCCAACAAGAACCGCGAACGATCTATCATTATGCCCTCAGCATCAAACATTTTCTTCCTGGAGGAAGTCAACATATGTATGAACGATGATATATGAGGTAAATTAAAGTGGACAAGTTTTTTTTTGTAGTGTCGTGTGCCGTGATCTTTTTAATATTTTGTTATCGAAATAATATAATTCATATTTTTACTTGTTCTATCCATCGGACTAGTAACCCTACTTTACGTTTACTTCCGTAACACTTTGCCAGATAATTCAAGATGACAAAAGTAAAGTTGTGAAGTGTTGCAAATAATCGATTCTGATATCTCTTTAGTTGTAAGTATCGTAGCGGGTAGGTCAGGCGAATTTTGACCGGTCAGGCCAATCGAAATATAACCTTTGTTGTTATACATACTATGTACATACGATGTATATCACTTCACTGTGTCTCAACGCTGCCCATCTAAACTTTGTTTATCAAATCGAGAGACGTTTCCTTTATCACATATACCCCTCGGGAGTTATAAAACACTGCGCGTAAAGCGCTAAAGTAACGGTAAAACAGGAAATGTGAGGAATCGGCTACTCTTTTGATCGTTCCTTAGAAAGTGGACCTTTGAACAGCCAAAATGTAAAAACTTTGTAATAACAATTTTTTATCTTAAATTCAAGAGAAAAACATTCTAGTTGCAGATATTTAGAAATACTATATCGTTTTGAGAGTGAATTTTTGTAGATTTCAAAATTTACACTTTTCGGCATTTATCGGTCGTTCCGTATTTGCGAATCAACACATACGGCAAACGTTTGAAAATTTTTGTTACATGTAACCATCATTTTGAAAAAAAAACTAATAAGCTTCAAATAATAGAAATATCTCGCGTGCCACGTTAAGATTATAAACGGAAAGACTTTAATTTTTCAATTTAGACAAGATTTTTACCTACTGGTAATATATTGGCATTATATAATTAAACTTGTATCATAGCTTGTTAAAATTATATCCTATATTATATTATCTATTGTATTATGGTACAGTAGAAACTAAAATAACGGAAGTACGATATATAATACAGCATGTAGGTATATGCGTGTAATGGACTTACTTAACTGGGATTTATTTTTTACTGGAAAATGAATATCGTATGGTAACACTAGATGTATCGAACGAAATCCGTCAGCGAATACCTTTTCGAAAAAGTATTCGTACCGTAAATTTACATATCGAAATAGCCTTACCTACTAAGATAACATTTGAACATGATGCGTTATGAATGACTAAGATATAATTCATACTTGTTAGAAGAATATGTCGAAACAATAATTCTTAATTATTACAGTTTAAACAAAACGATTGTATTTATCTTTTATTAACGTTCTAAGTCGCTTCGCTAACTTTCCAAAACGCTAATTTATTTATTATATGTTATATTATATTACATTATATTATATTATATTTTATTTTATTTTATTTTATTTTAATTTAATTTAATTTAATTTAATTTTATTTTATTTTATTTTATTTTATTTTATTTTATTTTATTTTATTTTATTTTATTTTATTTTATTTTATTTTATTTTATTTTATTTTATTTTATTTTATTTTATTTTATTTTATTTTATTTTATTTTATTTTATTTTATTTTATTTTATTTTATTTTATTTTATTTTATTATCATTATATCAAATGATATTTCGTTTTGTCGAAAAAGGAAAGATTAATGAATGTAAAACTCTCGATAAGTTGTGATTTACAAATAGAATGACAATCAGAAGATATTGATTCTTCGACAAAAAGAAAAGTGCGGATTTTATTGCAACATAACTTTTCGTATCGTATAAGGCATAACATGACATATGCATAACACGGGAGAAATAGATTGAAAGCGGTTTATGAAAGAGGTGACGATGACAAGCGCAAACGTAAAAATGTTTCAAATTACGTACTACGAATCGAACCATATGTGAAATACACATTTCCAATAAATGTTATCGTCTCATCGTGCTATCTATTATTTACGTATCTTGTAAATAATGCTATAAACGCAACAGTTCATCCTGACAAAATATCTTGAAAAAAAAAGTATTCGAACATCATTTCGTTCTTTACATTACAAAAGCATTGTGTAACAGCTAATTAAAACACGCGACACGCATTTGGGAAGATGCGATATGTTAATTACTTTTATCGTTGTCGGAACGTTGTGAAACAGACAATGCGAACAAAGCGACAAAACGATAAAAGCGAATATGAGCTTTAATTAATTAAATTTCATCGGTATCGGTTATAATTCTTTTATCTTCTTGCGTAATTTTAAGTCGCAAACTACTGTATACACATAACAGTGTTAACAGTGATAAGCATAGCGATTCGTACAAGGAAAATGGAAAACTAATATTAATATGTTTGTAATTATGTATTTCAATTATGTAATTCACAGGTGTAATTTTCAAGTTTTATCTCGTCGCAAATTTCTTAGTATTAAAGTTTCAAACTCAAACTTTCAGTATAACGTGTAAAGATTTTAATTAAAATTACGAAGTACCATAAAATTGAAAGCTTTCTCTCTAAATTAACAATGCGTACTTTACATTATTAACATTACACTGCATGCTTATAAAAAGCATGTATAAGCTAACGTTGCATCTACGAAATGACTCTGGCGAATACGCAGCAGGTTGGTTTGTGCATTGTGCATTCTCCCTTCGCTCGTACCTTATCGCATTCTATACATTTATATTTTATATATCGAGGAAACGAAACGTCGCGACATCGCGACGTCTCATCGTTTAGAAGCTCACTCGAAAATTCCTTGTTGCGACTTAATTAATCCAAATCCAATTCCTATCAATATGATATGCTGGTAAAAAAGATATGTAGCGGCACTCGACAGCAAATACCACCGGACGACATGAGCTAGTGTCGGACGACGGCAGCGCAGTGGTGTTAGCGCCTTAGGTTACGAACGTTCGGGACCCGGATTCTCAAATCCCGGCGACCGGAGTCCGATTTTTCTTTCCACGACATCTAAATTAGAAGAAAATCAGCGATACCCCAGCAGCGACATGTACGCCCGCAGCAGAACCTATCTCGGCCTCTAGAGCAGTAGTTAGCGCACTAACACCAGCAACTACACAACTATCACGACGATCTATACACCTCAGATATATTAAGATTAAGGGAATTTTCGCAGCGAACGTAATTCCAATTTGTATAATTCCAATTGTGTGGCGTTCGATAGTGCGATCGCATTGATAAACGAATTATAAAAGTAATCCAATATTCTCTTTAGTAGTTGTTTAATGAAGAAAATGTGCAAACAAAATATCGATTAACATATTGCACAAGTTTGTTAAAACGATGTAAAGAGAAATGCTAAAGATTTGAACGAATGATAATCAATATTATTTTTATATCGTATACTTCATCCATAGGATTGATAGATAGGTAGAAATTTCATCCACATCCGAGCGCTGTATCCCGGGAAGAGCGAAAGAGATCAGTTCGTAAACTATTTTTATTATTATTATTATTATTATTATTATTATTATTATTATTATTATTATTTAATTTGTATTTTACAATTTGTCCAGCTGGACATTTGGTAAATTTTTCTAACTTAATTGCTAAATGACATGTTTAGTGACATGTTTTAGTTTTCTTTCTATGTTTCTATGTTTCTTTCTTTTCTTTGTTCGTTTCAGCAGCCAGCTGGTTTGGATGTATTGCCGTTCTTTCCTTGTACTTTTCTGCGTACCTGTCGATTTCTTCTTTGACCGTTGGTATTTTCAAGTCTTCGCGTATATCCTCGTTTCGGGCATACTATGGAGCGTTGACTATTGTTCTCAGTATCTTCGATTTCGTAAACTATGTAACACAATTTTTGTTTAAAAATATGAAAAAATGTAATTGGGGGAAAACGTAATTAGAAATTTCCTGAGAAGCAGCGGTGTGCTTCGCGCGTTTGCGTTTGGACGAAACTGGTGGAAATGTGGCATCACGGATACTAAGTACAACTCGAGAAATTCAACGTGATCCGATGTGTGTTACGTAACATAGTTACGAACGATCGAGCCCGTAAGGTGGAGAATCCCTGGGATATCCATAACTCAGTTGTCACACACAAATTCCGGGATGGTTTGAAATATCGTAGCAAATCTAGCAGCTAGTCGAGATCATGAGAATTTACCCGCGATGGTCGTATGAATAAGTGGAGAAGACGTCGCGTCGCTCGCAGATTCGGCAAATAATTTACGATTGATCGATCGCTTTCTAACGATCTCTTCTTTGGCTGAATCCTATCTTCGATCTTGCTTGCTTGTTCGAACTAATCAGGGGGCGGGGACCGTAAGATAAAATACGTAATAATTTTCAGACATTTTAAATTGAAAGGTTTGAAAAATTACTTAAACTGGATTTCGAATCGTGCTTCGTGCTTCGATTCGAAAGTGATGTTGTTCACATTTCTCCAAAAGTGTCGCATTTCAAGTTCAAAAGTTATGATGAACCGATATACCTATGCAGTTCGGTCGTGTCGTCTTCGACGATATTTCCCGCCGATTCCGGCCTTTTTTCTGGAAGATTTTCGAGAAAAGATATCGAAAATAATGGTGGTAGAAGAGGGAGAAGAAAAAAGGGGGAAGAAGAGAAAGAAAGGAAACGCAGATTCAGTGTTTTGTGAGACTAGGTCGAAGGCGTTTGTTAAGATTAAGAATGTCATTCGTGGCTGATATAATTGGATCTTAAGTTTAGGAGAATCAAGAGGGGGACACAGACCTCTAGAAACGGCGAAAAAGAAAGAAAAAGAAAAAGAAAAAGAAAAAGGAAGGACGAAGAGAAAAACGTAACGAAGAGACGAACGGGAGCCGTATGATGATATCTGTCGTAATCAAGGATCCTTTATTTCGTCTGCAACGTCGATCTCCCAACGTTCATTTCCACAAAAGTAATCTCCCTTTCATTTTGTATACATATAAGTCTGTTATCTGGTTGAAAGTTCCGCGTTGAAAGTCCGACCTGGTATGCCGCGATATTTATGTATATCACGTGCCTTTGATCTCGAATCCTTCGAGAGTTCAAAAAGATGAAGGAGGAGGGTGCCGAAATTTTTTCTCGGAAAAGAACAGTCTCGAGAGTGTTTGTCTTTAGCGAAACTGATGTTGAATTCACGTTTGGATGCTTCGGTTGCCTTGAATTTTTAACTCGTAATTGGTATGGCAATCATATTGTTAGATGGATAATATATTTAGAAATTGCCTGGTAATTAAAAGGACAAAAGATGAAAAAAAGATGGTATTTCATGTAAAAAAGAATCTAGCTGATAGGCTATTTTCTTAATTATCAGAAAAATAAGAACCTTAACCTAGTTAAAGATAGACGTTGGCGGTTCTCGTTTGAATATATAGCAGGATTAGGAGGAGAAGATTTTCTGTTGTGTTAACGTGGCTCTTCTGTTTTGAAAAGAAAAAATGATGTAAATTCAACTGGAAATCAAGCAGGGTTGAAAGGAAAAGATGGGCAGAAAATATGTTTTTCGTTTACAATGATATTTATAGCCTTCCGTTTACGATATCAAATCCCAGTGGTGAAATACGGGAGGGAAAACGTTATGGCTTGCGGTATCTATCTTACGTTCCAAGTATTGATTGGCGGATTTGAAACATTGACATAACTCGAACGGTGAATTAAATCGTAGCTATAAAAATAATGAAAAGAATTTGTATAACATATATTTGCCTTAATTGATCTTGATTCTGAATTACAGGATTAATTAATTAAATTACAGGATTATGAATTATATATCTGTTTCGATAATTCTATGGTTATGCTAAACCTATGGTAATGATGGTAACTTTTAACGTATAAATTTTTATTCAATGTAGTGTGCATCTCGTGTGCAACTTGACTTTAATGAGCCTAAATAATTTTGTTGTAGAAAATATTTACCGTGAAATAATCTATTCGTGGGTGTATGAGTTATTGACGGTAACTAAATCAATGAAATCGTTTATATTAACAGCCTTTGTAATAAAAATCATTGAAATATGTATGTATGTAAGTGTTGCACGTATCGTGTACCGGCCGATTGGAATTGATTACGCGTTGATCTCAAACAGAGACATTCATGTTGAGTTGAACACACGCTGGGTGTTATACGTATTTTGGAATTATTTGCTAAATAAAGTGTCTAATAAAATGTTATATTGATTATTACATATCGAAGTGTTATTCGTTAAATACACAACGCCCATCATGTGTAACATCATGCGAAAAGAGGTACTTATCTTTTGAATGATTAGAAATGAGAGAAAATGTCCTAAGGTAAACTGAAACGGTATAGAATGGCATAGAAATTCTAGAAATAAATCTGTACGCATTTTTATGCGCTTCTTTTTTAAATGAAACTTTCTAAGTACTTGTAGCCGGATCTGCATTCTAGAAAACGCTTTAGAAAAGTATACAATACAAATACATAAAAAAAAAGAAAGTAAATTACAATAGTAACGAAAGTACATGTGTACATATTAAAAAACATTTACGCTATTAGTCTAGCGAAATGGAGATGTTAAAAATGTCGTCTGTTCAAAAAATATCGAGTAATTATATCACAGATGAACATAGAATCTTTCGTTTTCTATGCATATCGCAATTACAATCACAACGTGAAGTTGCTTGTAAATTTAATTTTGATTAATCTAATAATGAATTCTTGTTAAACTCGACTTTTCTTATCTGATATTTGAAAACGATTAATTTCGTTTTTGTAAAACTACCGACAAAATATTACGTATAATACTTGAAACCAAATCCTAAGAGTAAAGAGAAGATGAAGATAGAGAGAGAGAGAGAGAGAGGAAGGAACAATTTTTTTACTACGATTTTCCTTAGGCGACAGAAATGGAACACAATTTTAGCTTCCCTAACTCGAATATCTCCGTCGCAAGAAGCAGAAAGATAAAGAGGATAAGTTAAACATTTCCAAAGAAATGAAACAGACAGAGTTTTAATGAGTTACCCAAGCAAACTATGCACGAGAAGAATGTAAGACGATTGGAAGTCCGTTTAAAATCGTTATATAAATAATTGTAAAAGATCTTTCCGAGGAAAGAGTTTACTTCTTCACGTTAACAGTTAAGATGAAAACGATGATCCATTTAATAATCTTATCTCTAACTGTGGAATTTAAATTACGATACGATGTTAATAATAGATAACTTTCCAGTCTTCGATACATTTCGATTATAAGTATTATAACTAAAGAAGTGAAATGGTAAATAAATTACATAAAAACAGATGTGTAAAAAGTTTTGTTCTAGTATTAGTTTCAGATCGAATTTCGTAATAAAACATGATCGGAAAATCGACAATTGGCCGCTAAAGGGAACAAAATGCGATTCCGTATAATTTTTGGTAGCATCTGTATTTTTCCCAGTACTGAACATGGTAAAATCGCCTGCAACATCCTAATCGTCTAAACATCCTTTGATCAGAGAAACTAAATTAGTAGAGATTTCATCAATAGCGATGAGAAATAACGTAACATTAATGGACGATTCTTAAGGCTGAGTCTCTATTTATCTCTTCTATTAATTCTGATTTCGATAATGTTTGTTGTACACTAACTTGGATATATCTATCGATATGTAGGTTTAGCATGAAAGCACAGATGATATTGTTCCCAATTTCTCACTTTTCGCAGATGTGAATGATTCTCGTATGCACATCACTCTATAAGCCTTTTCTGTATCAAGGCTGAAAGTTGTAAGTTGTTGTTACCTACAACTACAGTACAAGCTAAGTACAGGACTTGGAAATTGATGTATATAATAAGATTGTGTTAAATGATCCATTGCTGAGAGGAGTTTTCTGAATTCATATTAAATGCATATGCATAGTCTCAATTGACGATATCTCGATTTGATCGTACGATATACATATGTATTAGTCTACATGCCATGAAATGAATAATTTTCCCAAATACACAGAAAAGTAACTCTTATAGTAACTTGTATGATCGACGTGTAATAAAATTCTACATTAAAGATGAACACAACACACACGGAGTAACGTGATAAAATTTGACTTCTTACTTACCTATCTACGATATAGGTACCTACATGGATATAATTAATTTTATAATGAAAGGTATTTATAGGGATCTACAGTTTGAACTTTGATAAATGTATCCTATGTATCCTATATACCTAATAGTGTAATAGGTATCGATCTGTACGATTTATCGAGTAACAGAAAATATCACGCGTTCGGTAAAATTAACTGTGAACATAAGCTTTCGATTGCTTGTAGTAACAAGGGAGGATATCGTAAACAGAGCAGCTGTTGGTTCTCGTGGATTTTGCTATTTTCCGGCAGAAATTAGCCCATATTATGGTGTTGCCTACTTAGTAGGCAGCTGCATCGTAATAGAAAGCACCTGATGAGAAATATGTACTGGCCAGAAAGTGAAAAATATTACCATCCAGAAAGGACCGACTTTTTGGTTCCGTTGCGGTGCGTAAGAAAGTGATTGGACGTAAATGATAAATCGCGTCGACCAAGTTGCCATACAGATGATGCAACGTGGTCTCAGCTGTAATTTCCTGTAATATCGTGGGAGGGGGGAGGGGGGAGGGGGGAGGGGGGAAAGTGTGTGGAAGAGCTGAAATGAATTCCATGGAAGATTAAGATTAAACGCTACCGCCTCTTTCTTCTATCTGCTGCATAGTTGCTGCACAAACTTTATGAGCAGAAAGCCGAAATAAATTTTCGTCCGATTGTAATCTAATGCGAATGAGGATAGGAAATAATTACAGGTCGTGTAATGATCAGTCCGTGATACAGCAAATTTTGCCGTGTAGATATCCTTGTTGGAAAATATCCGAAAAATTTCAATCTCATTTCATAAAATATTTGATAATTCGCAAACCAAGATCAAGATTTCTCACCATTTGGTTACAGATTGGTAAAATTATAGAGATACTGTGACAAAGATATGGCAGTAGAGGCAAGAGGGAAGATGAAGAACGTGATATAGCGTGACAACTAAGTATTTATTAAATGGTAACACGCTAATGCATAGACAATACAGGGATCATTAAAATCTCTAAGCGACATGGATCCGCAGTGCTTTGATCAAGGGATCGATGGATTAACTATAGAACCTTAATGGCATGAAATTGTCAATTAATCGAATCGCGGCTGCAGAAATGATCTTCTCTCCGACATATTGTACGTAATGAAATTACTCGTAACTTACGTTGCGTTACGACACGCACGAAACGTCGTGTATCGGTTTTGAGAATAAATATATCGCGTTTTATTAGCTTTCGATCGACACTGTAAAGCGCCTTTACCGCGTAATGGATTGTTAATTTCGTTAATGCGTGTTTGATCCGTCGATAGTGTCCAATTACTTTTCTGCCGTTGCATTCATTATTGCCCTGAACAACCTGTGTCAATATTATTTCTTGGATCACTCTTGGGGTGCGTTGAATATCAAACAAATTAATTGCTCTTTTCGTTCGCGTCTCTATTAATTTAGTAATTTTATAGGTTCTCCGACAGTAGTTTACAAGTTTATACAAAATACTTGAAATCATTAATACCTACATATACGGTGACACGCGATCATCTATGATACTACACCTGCTCTTATTAAATTCAGTTCTATTTAATAAATTCGATTAATATTCGCATTATTTTCTTCTTATTGTTTTTTTGTTTTTTTCTTTTTTTTTTTTTTTTTAACACTGATATCGCACAACGAAAAAATATCCTTCTTCCCTTCGTAAACCGTTCGCTGATTCGAAACGCTATCAAATTTCAAACTAAAAAGCCTTTCTTCTACCCTGATATCAAATAACAACGGAAATAACCTAGTCTAAAAATATACACGTCAAATAGGTGTAGTTACGTTAAAGCCAATCGTTTGATTTATTCTTGTTTAAAAGAAGGTATCCGATATTTCCATCTATTTAAGGAGACACGCATTTACCGCAACAAGGTGTATCTGAAACTCGTGTTACCGAACTCGAACTGATAACGCCTTACATTAATAACATTCTTTGCATTTTAGATAAAGATGTTTGGAGAATACGTATCTTAATTCATAGAAGACTGGGTATAGAGTATCCGAATAAAGTTACAAGCGGTCAATGCTTGACCAAATTTCGCCAATGTTTGCTTCTAACAGCAAAATCATGTAGCACAATGCAAAGTTATTCCTTTCCTTTGCGTGCTAACTTCGTATAATTCGGAAGCAAGACTTGAATGTGGATAAACGTTATGCCAGATGTAATTGTATCTTAATGAACGTTAAATACGTTAAAAGACAATTAGTTGGATCTTGGATCGATATCATCGATTCATCGTAGATAACCCACGAACGTTTTGATTTTACTTAATTATGTATTTTATGTGATAAATTGTACACACACGCATGCACACAAGACGTGCGATGTAGTAATATAATACGTGATATAAAATACAAATGGAAAACAAATACTCTACAATAAAATTATGTAAGCTGGACTTTGAATTCAACCGAAATTGTTCGGGTATGATTTCAGTTGTTTCCTATTCGTATTTTGCTCGTATTATGAACATGAAACGAACATGAACGAACTCAAAAACAACCACTCTTCGAAATTACAATTTAAATAAGATAAAAAGAATCTATAAAGACGACTAAAAAAGAGATCTATAAAGACGACTGATGAGCTATCCACATGTACGCGTCCAAGGCTGGCAACATCGAAAGTTATTAAACGTATCGTGGTTTTGCAGGCTAAGATTCCAAGGTAAACGAAATATTCGCAACAATTGTTAAAGAGATTTTCAAAATTTCTCATCATCTTTCGTATTGCAGTAATTCTAAACGGCGAAATACGCTTTCCGGCAGAAGTAGTAAGTATTAGGTCGTCCGAAATGTTTCTTTCGTTTCATAAGGAAATAGTGGATGCACAACATTCTCCGTTTTATATTATTCTATCGAATTACGTATGAGCCATTTTGTTCTATCAAGATAAAGATCACAACGTTCGACAGATTAGGTTTCATGTTTGTATAAAGATGCGTTGTTGTAAAAAACGTGTCTGTAAAAGAAAGACACTTTTCGGACAACCTAATGCGTGAGTAACTTCTCCGTATTTCTAGATTCTAGAGCATAGCTAGTACCGTAGATACTTTGGTTGGTTTTGCAAGTATCGACAGCGTCTTGATAACACGATGAAACCTTGCTCCAGCAACAGACGCCGGTCCTCGCATACTCCATTACCACGAGGTTAATTGTGTTAGCGCGTGCCGCATCCGTTGCTTTCCGTTTCGCATTTCGCATTACGCATATGTGAACGTACAAGCGTGAATGTAACCGATGCGTGAGATGCGTCTGTTACGATCGTGCCTCGTTGGCCATTAATCGCATAAAATAGTTACACTTTCCTGAGTTTCCTTACGAACGAACATTTTCAATATGCGAGGACAAGTTTGGCAAACGCGACAGATGCAATTCACGAATGGTACATTTAATCGAAGATGAATTTTCCCTGTCTCGACAAAACACTGGAATTATTGTCCGCAAAGGACGTAAATTTCACGAATATCAGCTAGAATTCCATTTATCAGTACGAGATTTCTCTCAAGACCAGATTTATTGAATTTCTGCTGTGGGGTCTATTGTTATTCGAAACACCGGCCAATATCTTATATATCATTTCCTTATATTAGTATTCATAAGAATAGACGAATCCAGTAATCTGGAATTGAGTTATCGGATGATTTAAAAAATTATGGTTAGTGGAAAAGAATGTCTGAAGGACTCCGAACGTTCTGTCCGTTGACATGCTCGGATGAATCGAGTTTTATCGCACGAAGGTTTCATAGCTCATTAACGATTCTGAGACATTTTACGATAGACCATATTTTTTGAAAAGAATTTCCTACGATAACTACGTTACAATGTAATCCCGATTATTTCAATTAACTGAAAGACAATTTGATCTTTCTTAAGTATGCATAAAACAGTTGTTAAGTATGCACACGCACGCACACAGAGTTAGTACCTACACGTACATGTAGAATACACTACAATCTTTCTGCTATCTTCATACTCTGGTAAATACATGTTCTATAGAAGTAGATATTCTTTGCGTACACTCCTATACACTCCTATATTATATCGTGTTCGCATCTTATATTAGCATATACATATACCGAAATTTCCCTAGGGTCATGTATATTATTTGAATCAGTAAATTTCGTAGCTATCTTACAAATCAAACTTTGAATACATTTGAATATATTTTATTTATAATCAAGAAACTTTTTTACAGCAGCAAAGATCGAAATATGCACACAAGTGACGCAAGTTAGAAAATCTGTTTGTTATTAAACGAATGTTTCAAAAGTTTTGTTTCAACTTGTAATTTCACAGTATTATGCTATATATTTGTTTATTTATATGTCGATAAAACGCTATCTATATTTAAACCCAATATATACACACAACTGTGTTAGAATTATATATGCTATAAGTATACTATAAGCATTTGCATAATTAAAAATGGGAAAGGTGAAAAGAGAAGAATAAAATAGCGATAGCTACATAATATATTATATATTATAAAATTAAATATAGGTAAAATTACTACTAAAAATTCTACGTTTATAACATAAACTAAATCGTGCTTAAATCTCTATATAAAGATTTCTTGAAACAATGAGCAAAATCTGAAAATCTTCAGGTCACCAGTTGTATAAGAGAAACTCGCTATTAACAAAAACATCGGCCAAATCGTGAATAAAACTATCAAACAATAATACATTGGGATATGAACCTCGAGAAATTTTCCTTATTTCAACAATTTGTAAACGATCAATGAGATTTAATAAAGATTTAATAAAGATTTAATAAAGATTTAATCCATGTCAACAAGTTTCATTTACATGCTACAGCTGAAAGTTTCGACAGTAATGTTGGAACTTTGCAGTATTGAATATTAAAACTTTTTAATTAATAATATAATAAACAGGATAAATAGGATAAATTACATTTTTGACACGAGAAGAGCTATATATGTAAGTATTAAAATCTTATCTTCTGAATTAGGACATCTACTCTGTCTATCAATTATAAAGGAACTACAGACAGACACATACACATACACACACCCGATAATGAAATCGGCAGAGTTAATGAATAACAATCAATTTCATTCTATATGCGCTTACTGGCGGTTCTGTATAGCTTAATTTCAATTTATATGTTAAGTTATTAAACTCTGTTGTTCGTTAAATTAGTGAAATTGGAATTTCAATGGCATAACAATTTTGTTAAGTATATATATTTCGAGGTATTAAATATCAATATGCATACACGCAGTCACCCATTCTATTCTTTTATCTCGAGCTTGTATTTCCATACCTGTTTGTTCGATTTTTATGAACCGGTTAATTTTTCTTCGTGCCAGTTAACTAATACTACCAATACAATATTATTTTTTAATAGCATTAAACATACTAGGAAAGAGTTAAATAATGTATTTTTCATGTAAATGAATTTCATATAAGAATCTTTTTTTACATTTATTCTTATGTTTATTGCCATGTTAAGATAACATTAATTTTATTAATTATGATATAGAATGGGATAGAACGGATTATAATCGCTCAATTTTCAGTCGTTAGACATTTTGCAAGATGATGTCCGGACGGGATATACATACGACGGGATAAAAGACAGACCAGACCATCTCTCACGACCACTTTCTGCTTCTTGTCAATAACGTCGTTCGTCCGGACGAGTTAAAAGCCATCTAACATAAATTAATATTTCTAGCACATTGTGCGACACGATTTTAAGTGTTATTAATATGATAGAAAATATCCACGGTAATGATAGATACATATAATTCGAAGCGAAAGCAATATAAAAAATAGTTGTAATAACCATTTAATTTGATTATTATCGAGTTTCCTTTAAAAATATTTGCGATACATTAACATTGACATATTGACACGAATGGAAATATATATGTATCTGCAAGATTCGTTTGGAGTATCTCCATTTTCTTGGATCGTATGATCCTCTGCCCAAAAACAGATGCATTTTCTAAAACGAATTCATTTTATTAATGAATATAATGAACGTAAAGTGCAAATAATTAAATTCTTATTATCGTAAGACAAGTAAGCAAAGAATATAGATATTCTTGTGGAAAAGTAGTCTAGTACTGGAGTATCTATTATTAGTAATTAGCAGATATTTCAGCGGCAATATATTTTAGGAAGTACATAATTCGAATGGTACAGAATTAATTAATTGGTTAGGTTTTATATCTATATATAGTAGAGATATTTGTACAATACATAGTAATACTTTCATTAAGGGAACGAGATATAAATATACACTTCAGATGCATCGAATATTTGTATTGTATTGTATTGTATTGTATTGTATTGTATTGTATTGTATTGTATCATTTTATAAATGTGTGTAAAGGGGAAGAGGGCCGTAGCATATGACGCTTGGTATTTGCATTTGTTTGTAAATAAATATATTTGTCATACATACGCATCGGAATATTTATCCACGTGCTTGCCAACTTTCAGTCAAGTTGTGTGAAATTCTCCAGGCGAACAATGCAACAATCCGTACTCTCTCAGCTATGTAAACTGCTATGCGGCTTGACAGGAGTTCGATTCATCTCAAGTATCATCGCTAGCGATCCATCGCATCGATAGGATAAAGCATCGGATATCTCACGTATGTTTTACAACTATGTGGATAGCCCGACGGATTTAATCCACCTCGATTTAGTAGGCTGCCCTGGTATATCTTTATTCTAATATCGTGATAAAAAATCGATGGTACGAGCGAAATTGCTTGTTAACGTTAGATAGACACGCGGTTTTCCTTTGCCGGCAACTTTTTTACTCACCGATACGATGGAACGTTAGAGAAATGTATTTTTTGTTCGACGCTGATCACAACTGTCGTAAAACTTTTCGTCTTTCTGCTACGATCTGCTGCGATTTCCTTCGTTCGTTTTTCAACCGGATTCCACTACGTTACAAATTGTTTGGTCGACAAAAAGTAAAAGTGCTTTACGAACGATGGAACGAACGACTTTAAAACGAACTTTCGGTAAAGGGAGACAAGCTTTGATCGATACATTGGCGAATTTATACTGTACATGACTACGGTAAAGATGGTTGAGAGGTGGAAGGGCACGTAATTACAAGCAGCAAAAGTCAGCGTACTATCGTTCAGCCTGCATATACGAAGGATTAGGATTAAACGATCAATTTCAAATTATTAGTAGTATCCGATATCGTGAAACACGATTTCATGTTCGTAGTTGGTAGCCACGTACTAAGCTGTAATAAAAAATCTGTGAGATACCGCAGGACTCATGGTACTCATTGATGCCGATTCGGTTCGATGCCTATTCAGTTGCTTCGTTAAGTATTATTTCTTTCGAAAGTCTCGTAAGAAATAGAAAAACGTTACATTACGGATCTGCAGTGAATTTCTTATTCAAAGAATCGGTATAAAGGAAAATATGCGAATATATTCGCCTGATATTCTATTTAGTGATTTTCATGTCGACTTAGCAACAATGATGTTAGTTACAGGGTTGATTTTTATTCATGTCGCTTGGAACGAATTCATAATTTCAGTTGCTTCTGCGGTTCCATTCTTCGTAATAAATGTCCTGAAACGAGAAAAATTGCGCTATTTCTGTGAAATAGACAAATTCTTCGTTTCTGCGGGTCTTCGAAGACAACGATTGCATTTTCCGCTATTTTTCCTCTCGCTGTTTAGTAATCGTAAATATATCAAAGTTTAAGAAAGTGTAACGTGAGAAACAGAGAGAACACTGCTCTCAGAGAATGAGAATTTATTATTAAGTGACCAAACTACTGTAACATGACATATTTATATTTTAAAAAATATGTATGCTCCTTATTAGCACGCGTGCAGAAAATTATAAACGACCGTTATTTAGAAGACGAATACTCAGAAATACTTCAGAAAGAGCAGTTGGAGCAGATAGAGCAGATAGAGCAGATAGAAATAATATAATTACGATTAATATCGATTTATTAATATTAATATCGAATTATGAGAGAATAAAAGTACAAGTTTGTTAAAATCAACTGAAATTGAAAAAATGCTAAAACTACTTTTTATGTTGCAGGGCTAAAGCTGTTTTCACGGAGGACGCGATGGAATGAGTTTTCAATGAAATTGCGGACGTGACAAAATGTTGCGAAACGTAGTTGGAGCAAACGAAAGGAATCGACAGTACGATGCTGAAACGTCGATTGAAACGAGGATCGTCGGAAGTATCATGGAAACAGGCATGATTGTGAACAGAGACAGAAGCATTCTTGTCCTCGTTCGAAATGGCGAATATCTGCAAATAATTTTCTGCTAGTCACTGGACGTAGCGAAAAAAGGGTTGTTGAAAGGTATGTCCCGTGAATCGGCGCGATTCCCCGCGATTCACCTTTAATGCAACCTTTCTCCTCTGGAATTCAATGTACTTAATAGGCGTATTCCCTTATCACGACACAGAAATGGTTCGTTGTTCGCGCAACAAACAACAATTCTTGGTATCGATTGTAACTAAGAAGAATAGAAGAGGATCTTTTCGGAGATATTCGCACGGAATGTCGTTCGATCGTCATTGTGAATAATCGTCTTCCCGATTTCAAGTCGATATCTTCCCGAGACTAGAAAGGAATTCTTAGTATCTATCATCCTTGTATCTCAAACTCAAAGGAGAATATTTGAACTGTGCGAAAATTAACAGGACCAGCGGGAAAGCGGTTGCACGGAATATGAGAGGCGAATCTTCTTTCATAACGACAAACAGACCGGGAAGTAAGTCTGTTCCATTGACTACAGAAGGAAAAAGAAACAACACTGATTGATGATCGACTTATCATTCGCGATAAGGAGCAGAGGATAGGAAAGGATACACGTTAAAAATCTATATAGATAAAAGGACGCAAAAGAAATTTGGTAGGACGCAAAGTGTTGGGCCGGAGAGAGGACGCGTCACACAAGACGCATAAACAGTAAGGGCAAAAAGGAGAAGAAACGGAAGCGCGAAAGCCTCGTCGATGTATTTTGAAGTTCGTTCGAGGTGTGAAATGAAATAACGTAAAGTTTGCATCGTGTTCAAGATGTCAGTCCATCAGGCGTAGAGGAAAAAGTCAGTGGTAATTCGTGGAGAATTTCGGTCAGAGATTCTTTAACGATACCGGCTAAACGTTTTCAGCGAGAGGTAATTAGTCGTGGAGGTTAAGATGCGAGAATACAATAGGAAAGACGCCGCTATCATTACGACAAAACGTGATAAGAAAGCATAGGTACATTGGCCGATTTTTCGCGTGAGAAGAAAGAATCTTGGCGGAATTAAGTCGCGAGTGAGTTAATCCAGCGAAACGTTGACGATCCAGAGAAAGAGCGATGCAAGGAATATAAAGAACGACAATGGATTAGCATAATCGATGGAAAATGAAGGCAGTACATCGATATCGTCTGAAACGGCATCAGTATGGATCGTTCTATCTAGAATATTGATATTCGGATGAAAAAAATCTTCTTCGCAGTATAAAAGTAACCCACGAAAACAATACGAATTGGTCCAATAGGTCAATGGCTGAGCACTTGCTTGTTAATCGAATGGAAGCCTGTTAGAGGCGCTCGCGCGTGAAACAGAAGTGGAAGCGAGCATAGTCGGTGGACTCGGCCATGCCAGTTGTCCGCCTGCCTCGTGCCGCAAACAAAATCTGCATAAAGCGGCGACAAGCGTCATCAACTTCATTATACCTGTATCGTATCGATACGGAAGAAATGAAACGCGTTCCTGTCTTTGGATACTATGGAAATCGTCTCAGAATTGGCGATCGTTGCGACCTAAAAAGCTAATAAAACTAACTGTGACATCGAAGGACGATAAAATATAACGATCTGATTAACGTAGCCGTAATATGTGCCGGTATAGTATATGATAAATCGTAGGGCCGATTTGATACAAGTGTGAATCGTAAAAAGGTAAAACGAAAAGTGATTGGAAAAACTACTTTAATACGTTCGTCTTGAACTTGATTAAACGAATCGTGTTGATTGAATACTATTAAATTGGTATTTGTGTGAGGTGCGTAGTCACCTCTACGTCATCTTCAATAAAAGAAGTTGATTTCAAATAAATGCGTAATGCGTAAAAATGTGCTTATTCGTACTAAATTAAGAATAAATCAAAAGATAGTCAAAAGATGTCTATCCGAGGATAGATAGATAGATAGATAGATAGTTTGTCAGCAAATTAACAAATTTTGCGAGAAAAATGCAGAGCCTCCAAGTTTTCGTAAATTCAACGCCCGACCCGTTGAACATGACGCTACTAATGGAAAATAACACTTACTACAATAACACAAATATCACGGATTTACAATTGAGAAATCAATTCGTACTTCCGTGGTGGAGACAAATGATCTGGACCTTGTTGTTCGCCTGTATGATCGTCGTGGCAACTGGTGGCAACCTGATAGTCATTTGGATTGTATTAGCGCACAAACGGATGCGCACGGTCACTAATTATTTCTTGGTAAATTTAAGCATCGCAGACGCGATGGTGTCTACGCTGAACGTCACGTTCAATTACATCTACATGTTGAACAGTCACTGGCCCTTTGGCACGCTCTACTGCAAGATCTGTCAGTTCGTCGCTGTGCTCACTATATGCGCCAGTGTCTTCACTTTAATGGCAATTTCTATAGATAGGTAAGCGCGTTATTCTTACTCAGAAGTCGAACCGAACAAAATTTTCATATTCATATATATTCGTATTCATTTATTTGTTGGTTTAGTAAGAAATTATATAGATAGAAATAATCTTACAATTAGAAAAGAGACAAAGTACTCTTCTGTTTATCGTGAATTGTTTATCGAGCTGTTTGTCTTTGTGAGACATACGTAAATATTTGCGTTTTAATACATCAGAATCCAAATTGCATGATATTTCAGTGATATTTCGATATTTATTTACGATGAGTTTCGACAATTATACGCAATATCGGATAATACCTTATCTTAATACAGTCAGCCCTTGGCTCGGAATTATTTCCCAGAACAGCATTGCAAATTTCAACCTATCGTAAACTTCTATCTAATTGAACTCCTATTATCAAGGATTATGATTTAGAACTCGACTAGCTCGACTGCTTCGAGCCAAACTACGCGGCGGTGTTTGAAAGCCGATTAAATACAATTTAATAGCTAATTAGTTTTGCTCCAATAGTTATGATTGAGAGTCTTAGGAAAAGATCGAAAATATGAAATCTGTGAAATGGAACCGCCATGCGAAAGATTACACGTCCATAAACTGGACGAATATGCTGTTAGCTTTGGCCTCGACTGCGCGCACATAGAAACGCCACCTTGACAATTCGTCGCTCCAGGAAAATAAATAACGCTCGGGTCAGACTACGGACGGGCGAAACAACAGATGAAAATCACGATCTCAAAGACGGAAATGCAGCTTTCTCTGTAGGCAGACATTCCAATCTTTGTTGGACAATTTTAACTGTGCTGTGTACCTGGAAACGTACAAAGAAAACGCAATTTCCTATTCACTGCCTTTTTCCTGAAATTTAAATTTAACCCTTTAATCAACCGACGTTACCTTTTACTTCTACTTGATAATCATTTATACGTAATACTATTAAGTAATTCCGCACAACTGCAGGTTATTATATATATTATATAATTATTCGGTTATTTTTTTAATCATACAATTCTTAATAATCGTGTCGAATATTAATGAAACGCTTGTGAAATAATTCTTTTAAAGTAGCTATACTACATATATACATACATATTTTATTCATTCCCGGTGTGTAAGTATGTGTAATAATTGAATAACAGATTTCTGAAAATTTAATATAGTAATTTAGTTCGTTTCGCTAGATACGAAAAGTCAAAGATAAACAAACATAACTAGAACGTTTCCCGTAATTACAGGTATTACAGGTATTACAGGTATTACAGGTATTACAGGTATTACAGGTATTACAGGTATTACGGGTATAAAGAAAATACTTAAAACTGCATTACTGTCGGTATCTATTGATACTCTCTATCGAGGCTCTGCCTGTGTTTATTTACGAATCGCATAAATTATCGTCCTTCTAATATATATTCGCAGCTACGATTCTAAATATACGAAATACATGTAAAATACTTGTGGGAAAGCGCGTCGCCTATAGTCGTAACTAATCTCTTTGTTTGCGAGGTCGGACGTTAGCTAACTTTGCGTAGCGTAACCTCGTCGAAAAACTCCTCGATGATCTGCCACAAAATGATACACAGTACTCATGGTAGTATAGAAACAACGAATAAGCCTTGAGCTTCTGAACGGGTGGGTCAAAGCTCTTTTACAAATGTTAACAGCGAGAATCTCTTCGGAAAAATCTATTTAAAAAACATACTTTTGGCGGCGGCATTTTTTCGATCACGATCAAGCATAGATAGACCGTAAACGACATCGAATCGAATCGAATGGAATCGGCGTCGATGATTTCCAATAGCTCGATAGCCCCGTGACTATATCGAAGAATTATGCTTCAACGATTCGGAGAGAAGAACGTGAATGGCACGTCGTACTCGCATGCCTGTGACACTGCCGATAAATGATAATGTGCGTTATCGAGACTGCAAGAGAAGCTCAGGTTCCAGAATTTCTGGTGGAACGAACGGCATTTCAATTGTGAAAGAAACCATCGCGATTCGCTGTGAGGACGTGTATGCACGATATATAGTAGGTTGAGCCTCGACTATACTCGAGTATCTTCGACGCATACCATCTTTCCTAGTATTAAATAGTTAACAGGTCGTATTAACGGTCAAGTTATCAGCCGAATAACTGAGCGATTTTCAACCAGAGCGCCGTGACTAACTATTTATTCAGACGCACTGCCCTCTTTTTCTTTACATTGTCAAATAACAAAATGACGATAGCCAAAATAATAGCCGTCTGATGTAAATGCTCCGGCTTGAGCCAAGTGTAATATATTTTTTGGCGTGCCAGAGAATTTTATCGATTAGTTTATGTCCGCCATAAAGTGAAAAAGATTGAAAATCGCTGGAATAATCGAAATCGATTGATGCAGAAACAAGCGACAGGCGTCGAAAGATGTAAATAGGGCTCTACGCTCCACCTTATACCACATTGAAACATATTGCGATTTGCGATTTACGATTTGGGTTTGCCATCCGGGATTCGGGTGTCCCGATGCTCGCTTGTATCCAAAATCCAAACCGTCAGCCCCCACCGATCATCCGCGCTATCATGCTATACATACATGCATATGTGCATTGCATACGGTGATCTGGCATGCGTCAGACGCACCTATGCTAATATACTGGATAGCAATGCATTTGTTTTTCTAAAAGTGGTTTTCAAGTGTTCCGTTCGCATCAGACGCATTAGAAACAGTCTAAATGCTATCCAGCTACAATGTATAATTTACAAAAGCTTTTATTTTGGGACGTCGTACCTAATCTAAAAAAAATAGTGACAAGAGTGCAGAATTCAGGCGGAAAAATCCGAGCTTTTAATGCCCCTTATCCTAGATTAGTGATTTTATAAATGACAGCCCTATTTGCGACGCATGCGTCGACACCCAGGTTTCGCGCTAATACTCATTAATACTCATATGTATGTATGTGAGAAACGTTTTATATGGAAAAAGTGTGGAATTGTAAATAAGAGAGAAGAGGTTATCCTTGACGAGAGTTACAATGTCGCGTATTACATGTAAATACCTGGGTTTTTTCGCCAATGATTTTAGGCTGGTTTCGCGTTAATTATCTATGGGTATCAGAGAATATTTACGCGAGAAAAGGTTTAGGCCAGTTAAAGGAGAAGGCAAAGGATCAGACGCATGGAGAATGAATCGCAAAACCGCCAGATCGATGAGATATGTACAGGGTGGAAGGAAAGTAAGTGTCGGTAGCAGCACGATGTGATTGATTGTACATATATCCTCGCCTCTCCTCGGCGATATGTAGTCTGTTTGGCACTAATATAGAGAAGCTATCGCAAAATCGATCTCGACCTTCGGACTTAAATTTTGTTGTCGCATCGCATTCTACACCCTCACCGGGATCAAATTTTTTCAAAGGGGGCTATGGGCCGCTCTCTCGTCAAATTCAACCGTTCTCTTGACAAACATACGTTAAAGTTCCACTAGATCTTCTTACATCGACATCCTTTTTCGATATCTTTACATTCCGCAGTCAGATAGCAATGCAACATAGTTCTTCTTCATAGTCAAGTTTCGTACAACCAGCAGGTAACAAGTTATTTTAATTAATGGTTCTTATCGAGTCATCCAGTACACTTTTATCACGAGGAGTTATCGTCTACGAGCTTCCTTCTGTATGCGACAACCGTGTAGTACCCTACGTATTTATAATACTCGCTCTAGTCCAGTTAAATTTGTCAATAAATCGATTAAATATGTTTATCTTCTTACTACGAAGATATGCATAAATAAACAGGAAAATATGAAGATCCGTGTAAACCATAATTCGAATTTTAATCAAAATGCCTATGGTGCTATTTCCCGACCGTTGGAAAACCGATTAAAATTCCAATGCCACTGTTGGTGTCGGTGGTGCGAAGGTTCGATCGATCGGCAAAAACATTCCGGTACTCGGTACGGAAAATAACGCGTGAATCTTAATTTCATCGTCAGTAACGAACGATTCGATTTCGAGGTCAAACTGGTGTCTGTTACAATTTTAAATGATTTATAATCGAATCGATAGTAAATGAGATAATGTGAAGATATGGCCAGTAAAGATATTCTTTTCACACCTAATAATTTACCGTATACAGCTTTATACATATGTATGTATATGAAAAGTTGTATCACGCTAATTGTCACAACCGTTAGCAACGCTGCAATGGACGAAACGAACAAATGGAATGGGATATCTTGAAAAAAATTTGTCCCAATCTTTACAATCGTAAGTGATTTCTGACAGCGTTTCTGACATGTAAGCACACAACCGGACTCAATGTCAACTGTAAAAAAACGTTATGAGCTTTCGCACGTACAAGTACGACGTACTCGAAAGCAGTTTATATTTATTACTATGAAGAATGCAATTTCATTTGCATTATTATTTCCATACTTACCTTTCGGTCTTTCGAAATTATTCTCTTGAAATCCTATTAAAAGTATGACGTAGATATTCACAATGAAGAAATTTCTTCGCATACAAAGTTTTGCATATCTTGCATAGTGGAAACATACTTCGTAGATTAGTAGGATACGTTAACCGACGTTAACCGAATCTCTTAGATTTATTTCCTCTCTGACGTAGATCGCGAAATTAATGTCGAGTAACTGGTCGGATCTGTATTCGGATCTGTTTGAAAGCGATCTGTGGTGAATGCACGAAACATAACTGTCCGGTGTTTGGCGTGACTGCTTGAGAGCTTGGACACAGTCTTTCCTTTATTGCGAAAAGAACGCACCTTGATCGATCGATTCATTAGCGAAGCGCCAATTTCATTGTTCAATATCGGTATGCTTACAAATGGAGGATAACGGGAACATTTGTGAGTGTGGCCTTTGCACGCCTTTGCCTATGAAATTATAGAGAGAATAAGAGAGCAGTGAAAAGTAGTAGGAGGAGGATACACCGGATACGTGGATGCGGACGTGAGACGATGGAAGGACCATCGCTGGATGCCTCTAGGAAAGGGAACGTATCAGACTCGCGCATCTAACGAACTAACGAAGGCAACTAACTAACGTATGCAATCGTATAACACGGTAACAGTGTTCAAAGTTGGAAGTTGAAACTAATTTTGGAATAGCTCTGGAATTAGAGATCGTAGGAGAAATCGTTCTGCTTAATTACAAAGACTCGAGACACGGCACGTGGATAAACGTACTTATTAGAAAAATATAATTAGGAAAAATAGAATATTAAGGCGGTATGCTGGATTTAAGGGAAGTGAATTGGATTTAGGGCAAGTAACGATCGAATAAGTATAGATTGAAATAAACGTAAAACAAAAGATGAAAAGCACGAGAATGATCAAAGTACGAAAGATTCGGGTGGATAAAATCGATCGAGTGTCTAGTTTCTAGAATGAGAGATGCTTCGAGTTGGTAAGTGGCAACGTGTATGCAGTTTCTCGCACGATTGCGTTCACAAGACATCGGACAGTTTGCAGAAATTTCAGGTCAAGATATCGTCCGTGTGAAGCATCGAGTTGCGAGAAGCTATCGTTTCTGAAACTTTCGTACGTTGATAGAGTGCGCTTTCGTGCTGGCATGTCATATAACTTTGATATTCTTTAAAACTTGTACTTTTCCTTATATTTAAAAGTAAAGATTAAAATAGACGACAGTCATAAGACATTTCTTATGCATATATATATATATATATATATATATATATACTGGTACACATATTGCACGTAGTAACAAACTTTAAAAGATGAAATTTTTGCAGCATCTTCGCGCAGATTTCAATTACTCAAAACACTTGTTAGAAAATGTTGTTTTACTGTGCGATAGACGATCGACGAAAAATATCCAAATTTTGTTTTAACAGCAACATAGAAGTACGTATATCGCATATACATACGTATGTGATTTCAATTCGATCTACCGATTATACACGTTGCGATATAAAACGAATAAAAGCTCTTGGAAAGATTGGCCTGTTGGTCGAAGCAAACGAAAATCACGTTTGAGAAAAAGTCAACGTGCGGCAAATAGGAATCGTGAAAAGGAGTATTTAATGATTTTCTTAAACATCTTCGTCAATCAGATTCTTCAGGCTTCTTCCGTTCTATCATATAATTATTATTATTTCACATTTTATAGAGTGCGGTGTATGACTAAAATACCCGTAATTGCCTATGCAAATAGTTATTCTACACCTCAGATACGTATAACGAGATACGTAAGAATTCATATTATTTTTTATACGAAACATGCGATTGGAGTGATAAACACGTTGATATTTTCAGTTCAACATTCTTCGAAACCTTAATTTATAAGCAGAGCCACCCTTTTCTTTACGCATATGGCATCCAAATTATTTATATAAACATCGCATTAACGTACATCGACAAACATGATACATTGCTCGATCAAGCACATAATGATATCATGTACATAATGATATCGTTGTATTAAAGATGTATGTAACATACGGCGAACATCATTCGGAAATTGCAATATAATTATAGCTGGAGGTAAATTATATGTCTTATGTAGAGGTACTTAGGTATATATCATTGTCTATATGCATGATGAACCGAACAGACTATTATTATTATATATCAAATATATATGTAGTAATTATTGAAACGATGGACCATGCCGATTCGAATAGGCCAATTTTTCTTCTTAATAATAATTTGTTATATATGTGAAACATTTTGTTGGAAGTTGGTTTTATCGAAGTTTACGCAAAGAAAGTGGACATTCTTTAGCATCTAAAATCTCAATTCTATTTCAAAGGCGAGGATATATTCAACTCGTATGCATTTCAAAGATACTTCTGTTTACAGTGGATTTGACATTCAACAGACGTAAACCTTCCGTCGTAAACGTTCTATAGTGACCTACATTCCAAAAGCCGCATAAGAATTGTTCGATCGCTACCGTTTCGTTTACTATCATAAACTTTGTGCTTCTTTAATGCATACATTTACTTTTAATTGTCGAAGAAAAGTTATTTTGGCAATTTTTAATAGTACGTTTTCTTACCGATAGAGTATCGACTAATTTTTACTGTTGTCATTTGTTGTTGTCAAATTGCCGAAAATAACTGAAAAATCGTCAAAACGCGACGACGTTACAATGATGGACGATTGAAAACGAAGAAACATAAAAAGCTGCAACAAGATTTTACGTAGAATAAAGGAAATAAGTGAAATCGCATTTTCCCTGGTTGACAAAGAATTTCACGATTCAGATTCACATTGGAGAACTTTGGGGATAGATTTTAACGACGCGACGCAAGAAAGACTGTATTGAATGAAATTTAAAAAGCGTATAAGTATGTCAGTCGTTTGTAAGTTCGTCCTTTCATGCTGTGGCAAAATGGAATGGTTACCTGGATATTGAAAAATAGGTTTTACGATTACCTTTGCCAGTTTATTGCATGGCCAGTTTATCTCACACTGCACTCTTTTGCGTTTCATATCCATATTTTCCAGTTGTTGACAGATACACGAACTGGCGTTTCTTCGTTATGAAACTTTTCAATAACATTCCTTTATTTAAACTATAGCCTATTTTTCGAGAATGTACCAACTGAACGTATAATCTTAGGAAAACTTCTTAGCCTACTTTCTATAGACGAATGTCAAGGCGTAACCTGTCGATAGATCTTTTAGCAATGTGTAATAATAATTAGTTTCCTAAGTGATCTGAGATACCTTATGCAACTGACGTAGTTAAGTCTAATTTATTAATCCCTGATGCCTACGATGCAATGAACAAGAATTTATATTCTCGATAAACAAAAAATCATGAATATTAAAGGCGACTCAAAGTTTTCAGCTACAGCGTTACACGAAGGAAACATGTTCTTGATCCCTGTCGGTAGGATATATTAAAGTCTAGTAAAGAAGAAAAATTGGCTATTTAGGAGATGTACAATTTTAGCTAATCCAATCAGCAAGTGTATAATAGTGCAAGCTACCCTCTGATTTTCCTCTCTCACACCATACGATCAATTACACCATAAAAATTAAGATTTAATTTAACTTTCTTGTAACAACTATCCTACCCCTTTACTAATAATCTTTTAAATGTATGCTTTTTTTACAAGTAATCTCTTAGTTTAGCCTCGCTTCGTTTCTACCTATATGAAAACACTCGTTCACATAACGTGTTTCATGGTATAATTCACTTTATAAAATAGATTTTATAAACTATACGAGACAGTAAATACAACAATAAAAGTCTCACTTTCGTATTATCGTATTACTATTATGCGAGTAACTGGCTGTAATTAATTCGAGATTAAGTTTATTCCAGGAAATGTGAAATTACATGAAATTTATGTAAGATTAATATGATGATGATTGCATAAAAGCAAGCACACTTTCCCGATCCCAGTAACAAAATTACTCAGGACATTGACTTTAACAACATATTTCAAAATCATTAAAATTCATGAGTTGTGTCCTGTACTATGTATATACACAGTATACATACACATATAACTATCATGAATGTCCATAATGATATCGTAAATAGTACAACTAGTACATAGCATAGCTTTAACACTTTGACTGCCACGCCGAAATCACATGTTTCGCTCAGGACGCCACGGGAGTATTTTTATTATTCAAAGCATATAATGGCAAAATAATAATAAATTGACGATGTAAGACAACATTCTTCCCCAATGGACCGTTTATCTTATTGGTGGTCACGGGTGACCACCGTGGCGCCTTGGTAACAGTTGATAGCGACATATTATAACAAAGCTTCGTTTATTTCAACAAACCATTCGCATTCGTTATTTCGTCGTAAGCAAAACGTCCAGAATATATTGTTGAAACATGTAGAAAATATTAGAAAACAGTATTTGCTCATTCTATATACATATAATGGTAAGGTATGTACACACTTCTAACTTCAATTATATGATTATAAAGCGGCATGTACGATTATTTTCTAAGGTGTGTTTATAATAATATTCGTAGATTACCCCTCAAAGATTGTTTAATTGTTCAAGCGCTCCGGTCACCAATGACCACCGTGGCGTCATAGGAGAAACCGCGGCAGTTAGTTTTTGTATTGATTGCTGCTAGGTTCATATGCATTGAAAAATATATATTAATGGTTAATACGTATCGTGTATTGCAGATACATGGCCATCATGAACCCGTTAAGACCTCACATGGGTAAAAGAGCTACCCTCTGCATAGCGATCTTCATTTGGATCGTAGGAGCTATCCTCTCGCTACCGATGCTACTCTTCTACACAACATACACTCAAAACTTTGCAAACGGCGAAATACGAGTGATCTGCTACGGCGATTTTCCCAACAGAGACGACAATGGTCTCAGTTACGACGAATACTTGTGAGCTTATCTTAATAATCGAAACGCAACCTTTTTCTTTCCTATTTCCTATGCATGCTAATTCGTGCTGAAACGGTACAAGCGTCTCATTACACTTTCTCGAAGAACCAACCTTTTCAAGAACCGTAGAATTTCACTCCGAAGCAATATGGAATTAAAGCTACATGAAAAGGTAAATTTTTATGGTTAAGACGATTGCAGGAAACGTTGTAAACGAAATTTCAAAAAGCCACGTTTTTATCTCTTGAAATTTTGTTCCTTGCGAACAACTATAATGAGCAAATCCTTGCACCGTTCATCTATCACAGATATTATCTAACAACTGGTTTATGACGCGTAAACGATCGGGTCTGCCGATCAGTCAGCTTAGCATAAAACGAATTTTGCTTAGTCTGCGAGCAACATCATCAATTAGTCGACTGATGAAACGGCCAAGAGAATCGACGACTCGTTATTTCAATTTTCCTGTGGAAAGATACACAAGTGTGACCAACCTTAATACAACCAACATACAAATACAAAGAACAGACAAAATGATATATATATATATATATATATATATGCGTTTATCTTTTTAGATAGTCAATTGAAGTCTTTATATATACAAATATAAATATTTAGACTATTTAGAAAGATAAATGCACGATTGAAATAATTGCTACATAAATCTGGATTTGTGTAGCACGAGCGAAACGCATATCGCATTTTCATAAAACGAAATACTAAATTGTCGTCGAAAGAGGAAAACACTGTAATAACATTTGACAAACCATAAATAACGTTGATTGATTTATGGTTGCACAGTTGTACGCACAGAACGTAACGATACTTGACAATATCAATCAATTATTATGCATTAATGTTCCATTCTAGTTACAAATGTAAATAATGCAATTTTATAGTTTAGCTCAGTTTGTGTATGAAACTATTACTCTAGAATGAAATGCTCGAATTCACTGTGTAAACGTTCGTGCACATAGAATAGAAATTCCTTTGAAAACATTTTTCAACGAAACGTACAGTTCGATAGTTTCATGAACACACTTTCTAAATATAAGGAAATAATCTGCAATTTCCTCGATTTAATGGATTCGAACACTCTGCATAGAGTTTCATCAGTGTTACTTTTAATTACCAACTGGAGGTGATAAAAGTGCAGTTCAAAGTTCTATTCAACTACCACACAAAGCTATGACTGCTATGCTTTGAGCTCGATCACAGAATTCATTGAAAGCGAAATCCTTTAAGCATGTTTAAGCATGACGTCTTTGTTGCGTATCTTTGTCCACCACATTCTTTCTACTCGCTTAAAAATTTCAAGGTAAATGAAATTCATGGTTCGTGTACATAAACATTTTTATATTATTATACGGGAGACTTTTTAACGGACAAACGGTTATATAAGGAAATATATGAAGGGCATAAACAATTTAAAAAATTCGTTCGTTGTAAATATAAATTGCGTAACATATGGCCGACATATCATGGAAATATGAATTCATATTACTGGAAACATATGTTCTAGTGTGGATAATCGCATGTATTATAATACGACGTCTCCTGTTTTCAGATACAATGTGATCTTCATGGTACTGACATATGTTTTACCAATTGGATCGATGACGTTCACGTACGCCAGAATTGGTTTGGAGTTATGGGGTTCGCAAAGCATCGGCGAAAATACCGCCGGGCAATTGGAAGGTATAAGGAGTAAGCGCAGGGTATGTAACATTTCCATTAACGAGTACTTTACTATACCGAATGAAATCATCTCTTTTTTTATGCTTTGTATTTAATTGAAGAAAAAGAAGAAAAAAACAGGGAAAGAGAGGGACAATAATCGTTAATTTTAATTATTACTAATTACCGTTGCACTTTATTAAACGATAATTAATCCCTTGATCTGGACGATTTTCGAATCTTCGAAAACATTCATCTCTTCTTCTATATCATTGAATATCGGAAATTTATACTTTGAAAAATGGTTTCAAATTCAGAAAGATCGGGCGGATCCGATAATACCCGTAATATAAAAGGGATGCAACGAAATTAAAAGTTCGATTCTAATAGTTCAAGTTCTCGTGTGGTTATTTTCGACACACGAGAGCTTTTACGTTATCATGAAACAAGATTGGTTTCCATTTGTTCCCCAACGCGGCTTGTTTCGTTATTAATCCCACGTTTCGTTATTAAACCACGTACGATTTCATCTACTTGTTTACAATATGTTTCTGTTGTAGTTGTAGCCCCAGGTTATGACGAACAGGAATAAATGTCTTGCATATGACCACCAAACAATCACCATTTTCTTCTTCGCACGAAGCGGTAGTTTTTTAACGTGTTCTCTATGTTACGTCATCCAATTGTTATTTTGAACGTTTTACGATAGATAGATACGATAGATAGTTTCAAAATTAAATGCACGCAATAAAAATACAATAAAAATGGATTATTTCTTTCGAGTAATGAAATTATCGACGTTCATCTAAGCTTTGATACATCGTTTATAGTTTAAGTCCTATAATCCTATAATATAGTTTGTCTTTAACCGTCCTTATACGAGGAATAATGGTTATTTATTTATTTCCTTTGTTGTCCGTCGTGAATTAGATTCGATAATGCATTTTCAAAGCTTGTTGTTGTTTTACAGTCGTTACAAAGCGTTTTACAGTCTTCTTCTTTTTCATTCTCTTTCTAATGAGAAATCAGCAGTCCACGATTCCACGAACCAACGATCGACTGTCCCATTATTTACATAATTCTATCCAAATGTTATTTCTAGATACATATATTTGCGGCAACTTACTCGATTTTGAAATTTGAACTCGTAAAAAAATAACGACACCAATATGTAATGCAAATAGAGAACGATAACGGATATGAACGAATGCCGATATTATTGGCTTAACGTGTTTCGATCCTTTTGTTTCAAGGATTTTTCGAGTCGCCTAGAACGGCGTCGTAAAACGATCGTAAAATTACTGCGGAAAGGCATCCTGTCAATTAATTTTAAACGTGAGCCGCAAAAATATCTAGACTTAACGTCTAGATTTTAACGACAGACACGCGAGGCGGTATTATGCTATATCCACACGTAGGTGTATCTTTGTTTAAAAGCTTTGTTTAAACGTTAAGCCGCGCTATAATTTCTAATTAGCAGGTCTAGCAGGTCGCCGCACCTGCTCGCAAACTAAATTCTCTCGTAATACATCGCATCGATGATGCAATTTGCAAATGTCTCGATCGTTTTTTAACAATTTTCACATAGTATTTGTTAAGGCGATACAATAATTTCGATCATTTACTTATTTACTTTCCTTTGTAAAGCTTACATATATTGTTTTAAGCTATGACAATTTCGTAATAATTCCAACGACGCATATATTTGCAGCGTGTGTTAACTTGCAATCAGCCAATACTCATAGTACTGTTGCACGTGTGTAATAAATAGAGATAAATGTTCTAACAGTTGGAAGTTAAGGCGATATTTAATAAAATTTAAGTAACCGAATCTCTTAAAACAGAACGTAAATCAAATTGCCCGTTATACATATATATATTATACATACATGTATGTGTATGGGATTAAAACTACGTATGATAGCTTTACTTTCATTAAAATCATTCGTTTAAATCATTAAATCGGAAAATGCCGTGGAATTAACTCGAAAGAATTACTCGAAGAGATTATGATACATCGATGATGATTATTGAACAGGAAAAGCTAACGCCGAAAAATTTAGATTAAAATTTCAGTCGATACATAAATTTACACTGAAACATGTAATTGAAGGACAAACTTAAGTGATCTGAAATATATTAGAAGAAACGTAAGAAATTCTTTTATTAACGACGAACAATTCTTTGAGAGATTTTGTGTTTCCTAGGAGTTGGTGACTCGACTAAGATTATCCATACACCCTGATAATGATAACGCATCGTAGACAGTAAACGTTAGTGTTAGTTCGTGACGTTAGAGTTTTACGACCGAATAGGTATACATACATACAGTGTACAAGCTTCGAGAAACAACGAAACCGGACTTGAAACTTTTATTACACCCGTGTTATGTTGTTCTATCGTTTTTACAATTGGGCTGCAAATATAATGGAACTGCACTTTCTTACGACAGTACGTACGTTCCTTACTAAGAGGAGTTGCTTTTTTGATAAAATCCGAATAAGGTGTTCTCAGGCGAAAATTTTTCTAGGAAGTAGTACCTGCTCGCCTGATGAAACTTTCTTACTTCCTCGTCGTGACGTCTAATAACTTGTCATGTATTCTTGAAGACGAAAGTTAATTTTTGAAGAAATTAACTCTCGAGGAAATTTCTCTGACCGTCGTCACAAACGTTTTCCCTCGACAACTGATATCGTTACAAATTGATAGATCGCAAACTTAGACGCATCAAAATATAACCAAGCATCTATAAATCCCAATGGTTTCCTTCGAATTTTATACAATCAACCTACGTGTAGGACGTATTTTACTGACATTATAATTTTCCTATTGCTATGCGCACATACTATGTATCCAACCATTAGGCTAAACTGCTTAATACATTTCTTATTAATTATATAATCGAGCACGAACTTTGTACGAATTCGTGATTTGTTCAATACGTGTGAATTTCGAATGAAATCTATTGTTCTTGAAGATATTTTATTCGATCTTTATTAAACGCTACACGTTCGTTTATTTGCATTTGATATTTCATGCAAGTTATCAGTCTTCTTTTCTATCGAATGTAGTAGGTTTATCAGTGAAGCGGTCATTTAATTAATAACGAACGCGACGAGCGGAAAAAAATAGAGAAAGAGATTACGTGCATGGGTATGAGGAAATCTCCTTCTGCAATCTTCTCCTGTGCCCAAGTGATCCTATTGGATTTCGATTAAGCGGCAAAGAGCTCCCGTTTTTCTCTATATGCGGAATCATTGATGGTCGGTCCATCTTGCCACGTACGTAGAAACACAACGTTCTAACGGTCGTGATGACCTGCCCCGTAAAAGGATCAAAGAACATCGTTAAAGAAAGTTCAGATTGAAATCAGTCGACAGACGAATACAAGAATTTCTCGGTTTACGGTCTATCTAATAAATAGACCGTAGATCAAGTACGTTTCATGAACAACGTTCATGAATTGAACGCTGCAATGTTTATCACTGCCATTATACATGTATGTGTGATACTTGTTTATCCTCTACTTTTGTATTTTGTATTTTTCTGGGAAATTTCTTGAGATCAATACAACCAGATGTGAGTAGATAGAGTGCGAGCACTGACACGATTTGACAATTTGTGAGAAAAATTCTCAAAAGTAAAGGCCAAGAAATTGAAGGCGTCAAGATGAAATCGAGCGAAGGGGAGCCAAGGGACAACGACAATCTCGTCAAATGCGAATGTGCCCCGCAAGTCTAGTTACACGAATAAATATAATAGATGGCCATCGAGATTTTCTCGACGACGCAACGCAACGATGCGACTAAGCTTTCGTGGTCGTCGAATATATATATATATATAATTTTACTAACAAATAACTTTAGAATAGTAGAGAATAGATGTACCTACGTAGATATACATGTACATGGATGTACATATATGTATGCACAGAATATGTAACAAAGTGTATTTCCGCATAGTGGCGAGTGAACCGTAAAAGCGAGAATTTAAGGGAATTGACTTGCGTGATAGGGTGATATGGTTTCGAAAAAAGGGATATTCTATTACATTCCTTTATGGTTCTATTTTGTTCCGATCTTGCATCTTCATTTTAGTAATATACACGTTTTATCGTGAAATATAAAACGTTTATTTCGCTTATTGTTTTGCAAGCAAAATAAGAAATTTAATTGCAAAAAAATTTCATTCCTGGAAACAGCTTAAGAGGTTAATCTGCATATTCGATGCTTCAAACTCTAAAATATATAATTTCTTTCGACAGAGTAAACTTCGTACCGAAGAATCAACAATGGGTAAAAGTAACTTTGTAGTTTATTATTTTAATGATTGAATCGAACGGCAACCTGAAATATATCTTGGACGTGTGTAAGTAAAAAAAATAGTTAATCGCAAAAGATATGTCTCTAGACGAACTATGACGATAGACTTAATAAAACGAGGAGCAAAATCATTTGAATATTTAGTAGTTTCCCTTTAATATGAAACGGCCTGAGAATGCAATAAATATTTCTCAAACAATTTAGGGACGATTGAAAAATTATTTTGCCATTTCGACGAGTAGAGAAAAATACATTGAAGATAGTGAAAATACATTTAAACGAACAATGGTAAATTCTATTCCAGACATTTACAGTGATCTCATAATACAATCCTCAAAATGAACTGTACATATACTACAAAGTTTAACTACTCTTGTGGTTGGGGTAAATACAAAATGAAAAATGAAAAGTATGAATTCTTTTTAATCATATATATGTATATGTATACGTATATGTATGAGTTTAGTTTGTTTCACTGAAAGTGAAACGAGTAGGAAATGCAGGATATGAAATAGCCAAGGAAAGACGTATTACGTTAAAAATATAATTTACGTGCTGTGTCTTCTTAATACAAGATATCGTACGTCGAGCGATCAGCAACCTTGATTAACAACGTTTCATGCTGCGTACCTATGGTTCCTGACGTAATACAAGTTTCATTAAGCGTAAAGAAGAGTATTCTCCGGCATAATATAAAAACAAAGCGAAGGAAACAGGAGATAAATATGGTATATAAAGATATTGGTAGAATTACAAGCTTTTTATAGTTTTGATACTTACATATTTCGATATTATCCTTTGTCCCAGTTTTAATATCGCGCAAACAGCTTTGAACTTGCACGATGCGATATATATTAAACGTGTAATTATATAGTTGTTTTCCTGCATTTTCTTGTATGTTCCTGTGTATGAGAAATTCGTAATAGGGCCCCGAATATCTACTGAACGTTCTGTCCTTTTCATTCGACTCTACAAATCATCAGGTAACGAAAGCATCCAGCGTGCACGCGAAATAATTGAACGAAACATCAAAATAGTATTATAGATATCGAACTTTTTCTTCTACCATCGATCTCCGTAGCCTACTATGATAAAGCTCCTAAGCTTTCTTTGACTAAACAAAGAATCGTATATGTATACCAATAGAAAGTAACAACTAATAACAACAACGATGGCTACTAAATACCAGTACATTTGTTTTTCAGGTTGTGAAAATGATGATTGTTGTCGTAGTAATATTTGCAGTATGCTGGCTACCGTTTCACGTGTACTTCATCATAACGTCATACTTCCCGGAGATTACAAACGAGCCATACATCCAAGAAGTTTTTTTAGGTATTTACTGGCTCGCCATGTCTAACAGCATGTATAATCCCATAATCTACTGTTGGATGAACTCCAGGTAAAATATTACTTTAAAACAGGACGTAAGTACCTTTCACTAACCTTTACGAAATGCCCTTAGGAGATTTAAAAAAATGTATTAATCGATACAGCTACGATAACAGTTTCCAGTTTCCAGTTTCCATTTTAGTTTCATGATTAAACATTTGAAAATTTATCAAGTATAAGTATTTGCCTGATTACGCTATCGAAAGGTTTGTTTAACCCTTTGATAAACTTCTAATGACATATCAGTAAAAAAAACTTTTTTCGTTACGTAACTATTTGTTTCGTGGTTGTGAAAATGCTAAATATAATAAAAAGGGTAACAGAGAAATTTCGAGAAATTTATAAAATAGAATTACTAATCGCTAACTTATTTTAACTTAAAACTTATTTTTATTATTTGCTAATATGCTAATATGCTAAAATCGCGTCAGTTATAGCTTACAGCTGATAGAGATTACTTACTTACTACTTGATACTTTTGTGAACAGAACAACAAAGAAAATACATCGTGCGGTCTAACGTTCGATTATGTATCTTTCGATATCTTTCTTTTTCTTTATTCTTTATTTCTTTATTTAATCAATCGTTTCGAAATTGACACGTAATAGATGGCGTTTCGCACGTTTCGATCGCAGTTACGGTTTCTGTAATCTGAAACCACATTTAACAGTGCAACAGTATTGTATATTCAACATCAAAATTTAAATTTAATCGGTAAAAGTTTCCAGCTAGTAGTAATAATCGCATTTTGATAGAACCTTATCGATTACGATGTCGCCATTGCGCAAACACATCATACTCTGACTAAACGTTAAAATAGGGAATAAAGCTGCTCTTCTTTTACCCTTGATTTCATTCATATTTCAACTTTTCGCTTGCTTCGCTTGTTTCCTCAATCTTCTCATCGTACGGAAGAATGGACGCGTCCTTATCACCACAATAGTATTAATGATAATATCATAATGATAGATTTATCATAACACGAGAAATTATCGGTAGGTGTCGTAATTTAACGCACCAATGTATTTTCAAATCGAAGGATCATCGACAGGTACGAGGTTTTAAAAAAGAAAGTCTTTGTCTAACATGGACGATGATATGTAGATAGGGATTTCAATTGCGGTACGTTCTCTCGTAGATACAACATAGGTACATATGTACATATCAAAGAACCGCATGAATCGTCCAAGACAAATCCAGACAACATTGTTCGGCCCACAAACTGAATGAAACGGGTGCCAGATGATTGATTTGAAAATAGCCATTTACCAGAATCCCTTTCAACGTCATGCACAGGAATTGTTCCGGTGAAATTTTACCGCTAGTATCGGTACTAGTACCAATATCAGTACCAATACCAGTACCAGTACCACTACCACTACCACTACCACTACCACTACCACTACCACTACCACTACCAGTACCGGTACCGGTACCAGTATCACTATTATCGTTTCGTATCAAACAACTAAAATACTGCTGTCCGTAACAAACCAGCTCCTCACAATAGGCCAGTAGTTCTCGTCGTTAACACTCGTGCATCGAACGTATTGTATTGTATTGTATTGTACGTAGAATGTATATAAGTAGGTTGGAAAAAGAGAAGAGAGTGAAACGTAACCCGTGATATTTCACTTTCCAATAAAATATTAGCTGTGTTTTTCGTTCAAAATGTATATCGGGCGATATTCTGTTTGAAATACGATTTTAAATGAAATCATTTCTCCGTTCAGGTCTGTCAAATCCAATTTAGCATAAACCTTTTAATTAGAAAATAATAAACTGGAAGGGAAATTGCGGTGTTAGTTAGAGTTGGCGTCTGCTGGTATTCTGCTTAACGATTTGACCAATAACAATTGTTCCGTCTTGCAGATTTCGGCGAGGATTTGCCCACTTTTTCTCCTGGTGTCCGATGGTACAGGTTCCCGCGGAGCCCTCGTTATCGCGTTCCGAAGCGTTAACGTCTCGATACAGTTGCACCGGAAGCCCTCAAACCAACACCAGGATATCACGGAACGGTACGTCTTCCTGCACACCCTCGGAACGTCCTTGCACCACATCGTCCACAACATCCACGAGCGAGTCACGCTTCGAACACGACGACGCCCACACGGATGCACGAAATTCTTACATAGATTTGCACGACTTCACCGTTAACAGCGTCGTCCTTGGCGAAACCAATGCCGACGTGAATCGCGAGACGTAGTAATGAAATCGACTTTGAAACCCCGATCGTTGTTTCCTTCGATATCCGGTTCGATTCTTTTCGATAGTTTACCGCGCGCAACAACTTTCTAATTGAAAACATTGATGAAAATAATCATTACACTTCAGGGTCTAAAATATCAATGTTAAAAACACATACGATTAGATTCACGTTTACGTGTAAATTTTTCAGAAGGAAAATTATTATCAATTAACCCTCGCGGCTATGAGACGATCGTTTCAAATCCAAGCATCGAATCAAACCAAAGAATGCATTTTTTAATGCTTTCTAGTTATATCGTGATTGTGCGAAGAGGAAAGACATGTGAAACACAAAATTCAATTTTCTAATTTCTCTAGATTTCTATTAGCTTCACAGTGTCCGTATTGTATATAATTTGTATCGTACTGTGAAGTGTTTTATTGCATAGTTTTCATCATTTTCTCATGGTTTTCTTATTTTTACACATGTAAATCTGTAGTTTTCCATTACGCAACCAATAACTCTTAAAGTTTTATCATGTTCGGAAATTTCATCCTATTTTTATAGTTTCATAGTTTTTAGAAACTTGTAATAAAGATGCAACAGTAACTATATAAAGATAAATAAATATATTTTTCGAATAAAATTCGTAATTATAATTTTTTCTCTTCCTGTCTGTACGCGACGATTTTCAAATTACCATAGAAATTGAAATTTCATACATGGTTTGAACATAACCGATTCATTGTTGTCCGCGGTCTGCCGTTTGAGGGTTAATAAAATAATATACATATATTCCTAATACGTATATAGTATGCCAAAGAATTTTCTATTTTTCTTTTATAAACAACTAATTTATCAACAATGCTTGTCTTTATAATCGCGATACACGGTTGAATTACCAACAATCGCCCAACTATAATGAATATTAACAATGCGTTTATAGCTTTTTCATACTGTGCGGTTCATGCGAAAATTATTCATCGTCATATGTAATCTCAGATATATGTATACATTTATACATTTTAGGCCCTGGTATTTCATCATCGAACGATTCATAAAAAAAGATTTACACAAATTGAATGCGGGAGCTTGAAGTTTTTTATACAGGTACATACTATGTACTATTGTTTAACTCGTAAAAAAAAAAAAGTGAAAAATATATTGCAGGTGTATTAAAGTGATGTAATTAATTAAGTAATGTAATGTAAGTCAGCTCTTATTTAAATACAATGAGATATAATATCAACGTCGTAATATAATGCCGCAACAGAAAATTGTGTACCTACACAATGTTGTCTTCTTCTTATCAACAATTTTATGATCCATATTTGTCGTTTAGAACTTTCACCTCAAGATTTATTATTGTTACTTGACTTCGAAATAACGAAAAAGACAAAACTACAGATAAAACTAAAGTATCGCGTTACCAAAAGAAGGCGGAGCAATTTACAAATAACACCTCCTGCTAACTCTAACTCCAATCTCCCGTATGTAACTTAAAAATTAATTTTTACACACGTGCTTGTACATTAATCCATTAAGGACCAAGCAGTGAAATAATCCGGAAATGTTTTGTTAAGGCATACCGTTTTGTTAAGGTATAAAAAAAAAAACAGTATTACCGTTAGATGAAAAAAAATAATCCATCATAGCGCTAAAAATACTTCAATTTCTTAAAACTTGATAAAATTACACGCGGAATCTAGGTGAAAGAGATAATTAGTAACAAACGATATTAGGCAAATCCTTGGAATGTGTTCTCTTCTAACATTAAGACAAATTAAAAATTACAATCGAGTAGTGTGTAAATCGAATGCAATAACAAAATTCCATGTTGCAATAACGCAATGTTGCCCCTTAATGGGTTAATACCGTGTCATTAAATGAGATGAAATGAAATGGACTGAAATGAAATGAGACGAAATGAAACGAAGTGAAATGAAACTAAATTAAATTAAACGAAATGAGATAATGAAATGAAATGAAATGAAATGAAATGAAATGAAATGAAATGAAGTGAAATGAAATGAAATGAAATGAAGTGAAATAAAATGAAATGAAATGAGATTACGATGCAGTAGAAATCGATTCAAAAATAAGAATCGATAAATGGATGCAAACAAGGCCTGTTTCTAATTTCGATAGGCACGGCAAGAATACCTTTGTACCTACAATCTTCGAGAGGAGGAAACGATCGGTTTTTGGCGCAACATCGGGGAAGAAAGTGGAAAACCTCGCAAACTGCAGGCCATGTATCTTGACAGGAGGAGGAAATTCCTGAGCAACGAGTACATACCTGGATATAAGAGTACATATCCTAAGCAGTCAATCTCTTCAAGATTCATCTGACGCAAGTGAAATAAGAGAAGTTTCAAGAAGCGACATGACGTATCGGTATCGGTATCGGTTCCCCTTTATTACGCTGAACCGTTATTATTCACCAGAACGATAGCTCAAACATTATTGACTCTGTTCAATAGAAATGTTAACTATCAGCTAAATATTAGATCATATTTCCGTCTTGATGTGGAGTACAGCTAAGTCGAGATTTCACCCAAAGAACAGAGTTTCTTCCTGTCGATAGATATTATTATGTACGAATACACAAGCTCAGACTTGAATTACCGTCGAATGTGAACTTGTCATTTATGATTTCTTTCGATTGCTACACCACACAACAAAATTAGTTGGTTAGTTTTATATTATTTCCGTTAAATTCTATATACTTTAAATACTTCGTTGTTTAATATGTGTATAAAAAATAACGGACCAATAATCTACTTACTACTATTTGCATATGTTAATGAAACGTTCCTTTTTTCTAACGGAAAAAAATCTAATAGTTACGAGAAATTTCTAACAAGAGTATATAAATTATAATACATATATAATAATACATATATAACAGCTTCGTGTACGATTACTTGTTTGCAAAATATATAAAGTGCTTGCTTAGTTAAATAATCTTCGTGCTCCTACATGGTGTATCGATATAATTGCTGATAAACCAAATAGATGATAAAAAGATATCTATATTAATATTCATTGCACGAAGATATCCTATTTAAAATTTTAATTTCCTAAAAAATGAAATCTATATTCTTTATGGGATTTTACTACTTACATGTACAGACTTCTATCTTAATAATTTATCTCGCAACTATCACTGCTCTGAGAAGCAACAAAAATATTGTAATCGATACGAAAAATGAGTAGGACTACCATAAATTCACAAAGAAGATTGTGACAAACAAACGTTTTCGTTATGAAAATGCACAAATGTACTTATAAATAAAATAACCATTACTAAAATTTACATATTTTTATTGAAAATATATTTACTTCGTTCTTCCTGTAATCTCATGATTTAAACTGTCTTAGTTATTTATCGTTTAGCGTGTTTATTTTTCATTAAATCGATATAATATAAACCGTTAATGGTACGCGAAAGCCGTCATAGGAATTAATCGCTTATGTTATCGCCGTTTGTAAAAATAATCTTAGCTCGCTCATAATATGTGTTAAAGAGCATTGACAATATTTCGCTAGCAATGTTATTCTTACCGGGCAAAAATTCTGTCCAACAAAGGAAAAAACCAACATACTTCTCTGTATGTTTAAAACGGCGAACTTGCAAATGCAAATACTGATTAAATTTATTATTTAATTGATATTATTTAGATTTTCAGCTGTAATGAAATTCGGTGAAAGAACACACTGGGGAAAACAAACGCTTTTTAATAAACTAGTCAAGTGTAAATGTATAAGTGATTATATCGAATATAATGAAAAGCTTGTCGGTAAAGTTAGAAGTGAATATATTGTTTGATATGTATAAAAATATGTGAATACTAGCGTAAGAGACTACTGCTTCTGTCTAGAGGGAAGGACTCGCTATATTTGATTGTATTTTCAACATAAGCAAACACTATGGAAGATAAGACAAAGAGGAAAATATATGATGTCAACATAAATGTTTATTGTGACTTGTATCTACTTTGGTCAACCTGTCGAATAGCTACCTCCTCCATATATCCACTTAATAAAGGCAAACTAATATAAATGATATAAATAATTTCAATAAGTTTTTAAAACCACAGTATTTTATACATTTTCATACTACATTTCAATTTAACTTGTTAACAGATTATATCTAATAATATAAATTCATGTACACGTTATAAAAGCTATTCTACAGAATACTTAACTTACAATATCTTTTTTTACATTAGTGCAATTTTCTTCGTCCCAATCTATATAGTCGAATGTAAGCGGAAACATTCTATCAGTATATATTAAGCCCTGAAAAAAGAAACAAATAATTGCATGACAATTTGTGATATCTACACAAGCATTTATCAATCAGTATATTATTACATCTCCTTAACTCAGTAATAAAAAATTATACTTCATGGAGTTATTCTTGGACGAGTAAGACTACAGTTTGTTAGATTAATACCTAATGGAGTTAACCTCATCTGGTTTTTCCCCCTTCGCATGGTTGTCTTTGTTCTATCAGTCAAAATCATGTCCGATTTTATTTGAGATACTTATTAGTTATTATAAATCTAATTCGACAATTTTCACTAGTTTATCCGTTTGAGTCCCAAGCAGCGCGATCGCGCTGTTTAGATTTTGTGTCGAAAAGTCCCAGCACATTTGAGCGCTACGGACGACTGACGGTATTTTGTATTTCATTGTTATCTTCTCAATAATTTTTATTGGACAAAACTTGAAATATTTATAAACTAATAGTATGCATATATAATAATATAGATGTATTTCATAAAATAACAAATATGACGAGCGCTATTTCGCCGCTTGCTTCTCTTCGCAATCGATTAAGACCCCTGGGACTCAAACGGTTATTCTAAATTTATTTACAACCATGAGAACATCAACATAGACAAAACAAGAATTCTCATGCTGTTCATATATAAAAGACTGTTCTTTAGAATGATTTTGCAAAAAGAAAAAAAGAGACCATTAAATACAATACATAATAAATTTAGTGATTGTTCTTAACATTGTCCTTAAGTATATCTACATTTTTCAATACATTACAAAAAAAAAAAAAAAAAAAAAAAAAAAAAAAAAAAAAAAAAAAAAAAAAAAAAAAAATGAAGAGAAAATATTGTTGTGTAATGAAAGATAAAGATCATGTCAAAAACTATATCATCGTATTAGGTTAAAAAGTACTAGTAATTAAGTTATCCATTATACGTATCTGACATCGTTAATAAGAAAAGCTATTAAAGCTAACATATTTATTGTAAGGTGGTTGAAAAAATATACAATATATATAAATAAAAACTATAACGAATAGGAAAAATTATTTAAAAACTTAATGCAGATGTTTAAGTAATTTAACAAAAATTATTTCTTCATAGTTTTACCAATTTACAATTAAATTAAACATTAGAAGTGAGAAGTTATATATTATAGAGAAGAATATTTATTTTTTGGATAGATCTTTACAGAAAAAGATAACTTGAGAAAATGTACAAATTCTAAAACACGTTTTCTTCGAAAAGTATAGATAACAATTGAAATAATAAGTGACAGAAAGTAAACTGATGAAAAAAGTGGTAACTTACTTTTAAATGATCCATTTCGTGGTGAGCGATCCTAGCTAACCAACCATCTGCTTTCCAACAGAATGGTTTTCCAAATCGATCAAGTGCTTTGATCTGAATTTCTTTCGGCCTTGGTACTTCCGCTTGAAAATGCTTGAGGCTTCCGCATGTTTCATAACATATCAGTTCTTCGGGGTTTATTATCTTCATTTCTGGATTAATGAAATATGTCAATGGAAAAGGATCAATTTGATAATGTGATTGTATGCACGGATGAATATCTTTCACATAGTCTTCCGTTACTTCGATAGCAAATATTTGCCAGGATAAACCGATTTGTGGGGCCGCTAATCCTACTGTGTCAGATTTTTTCAATATTTTGTATAAATGATCAAGTACCTATTGTAAATAAATAAACATACGTCATCATAGTAAAATGGATTGCAACATAGAAAGAACAACTTTGTTATATTATTATAATATTTTTTGGATAACTTCTCTACACGTAGATATCTTTTTACAAGAAAAAGTATCTTACAGAATGCACAAAGGTACATATTAGAGGGAGGTAATTGCCTTTTTGATATCACTTTAGTATACTAATATTATAATTTACTATACTAATAAGTTTAGCTTTATATTTTTATGATATTTTTCTTTTATTAAGAAACATAAATAAACAAGTTAAAATAAATTTTAAATATTTTATTGATTTGTAACAGGAAGAAATTAGATTATTGTATTATTATTAGAATACCTATAACAATTATTTAAAAATATAAGAAACAAAACGTACCTTTTGAAATTCTACCGTATGTATCTCTTTTGTGTCGACAAGTGACGCTTTCTGTCGCAAAATAGGATTACCCACTTGACAAATGTGATCATAAGGAGGCTTTGCAGTTTCGACTGTTTCTCGAAAATATATCGAAAAAAGTTTTTTAATGCTTCGAAAACTAAAAGAACGTAAATTGCACTTCTGCACATCCTTCACACATCTACTGATCAAATTGGAATATTTGAACATTGTAATGATTACTGTTTTACAGTATCTTTAAAATCTTTTAGGACAGTCAGTAGGTTATGCGTCCACAAAGGTTACAGATATGTTGGTACTGTCTTTAGCCAAAATCACATATATATATATATATCGTATATATTCTGTTTCGGCGCGAAAATATGATACTAATTCGCCTTAGTTAGACACAAATATTGTAAATATTTTTAAGAATTACAAAATTAATCATAAAATAGTTACAAAATTGATATAATAGAGAATTTAATAAACTATTTAATATGACCACCTATTGCACAATATTATTTGCATCGATCGATTCTTTATTCTATTTAAAATTACAGAATATCTAAAAAAAAAAGTATTTTTTATAAATCCTAAAAGATGTCATTCTTTCACATAATATATGATATCTGCTAATAATTACTTTATGTATATATAATGATATTTAATTAGTATAAATGATATATGTATATGTATTTTATTATTACAATGTAACGATATGATGTATTTTTAACGTAATATAACTTTCAATTTAACTACAATGTATAAATTGTGTTTTATATGCTGTCAATATATTTTACGCTTATTACATAACATCTCGAATGATTTCAAAATGACAACTATCATTATGTTACGCGTATGCATAGAAAAAAAAAACAAGAATATCAACATACTAATTTAAAGATATTCCATAACCTGTGTGATTAAACATTTCTTAATGTACTTACTGGATACGTTTGTGCTGTAATATTTTACATTATTTGTACTAATATTTTGTATTTTATTATCAATTTGTACAAAATAGATAATAAACAGCCAAAATGGTAATCATTATTCATATATAATTTTACAGTAAAGCTACAACTAACACATATATATATATAAATATATATATATATATATATACATATATACCTTTTTTTGTTAGATAAAGAGTGGTACATTGAAACTAAATTGCGTAGCGGGTAATTCAATTAATAAACTTAGGTATTTATCAGCACAAGGTTCTGGTACAGGTAAGGACATGGGTTTAAAATTTGACAATCACAATCCAAAGCCCATTATATTACCACCTGAAACAATGCCATCGACACCATATCCAACCCCTGTGGTAGAAATACCAGGTTTTTTAAAAAGAAATCTATTTTAAATATAATTAAAATGAAAGATCAAGTTGTTATTAAATTCTACATAATAAAAGTTTATTTAGTAGACAATACTTCGTATAGTTGAAAATAGAATGGACATATGAATTAAATATTGATAATAAATTAATTTATGAATTACATATATTATTACAACTTAGGCCCTATCGTTGAACCTACACTTCCTCAATCGATACCTCAACCTCAACCTCAACCAGATTCTAAACCACCTACTGAAATTCCAACGCCTAATAAAACTACAATTGCAGCCAATGAATTACAACGAAACATAGAAGATGATGTCTTGTTTGAAGATGTATGTATATCTATAATTATAAAGTAAACGATGCAACTGTAAAAATTAAATATTTATTATAAATATCTTTCATTGAAATAAGGTGGGAAACAAAGGTGTTATCATATTAAATCGTCCAAAAGCACTGAATGCCTTAAATTTGTCAATGGTTGAAAAAATATACCCGGTACTTAAAAAATGGGAATCATGTAAAAGATTAGTAATAATAGAAGGTGCGGGGGAGAAAGCATTTTGTGCAGGTGGTGATGTGAAATCTATCGTTAATACATTAAGAGAAACTGAGAATAAAATCTTAGGTGAAACATTTTTCAGAAAGGAGTATACGTATGTTATAAAATAACTTAAACAATACACTCTCATATATTTTACAAATTAATAAAATTATTTAAATAATTAAATTTTTCATTTGTCAAATATAGTTTAAATTACCTCATTGGTAGATATAAAATACCATATGTAGCTACAATAGATGGAATAACTATGGGTGGCGGTGTTGGATTATCTGTTCATGGTAAATATCGGATTGCAACAGAGAAGACATTATTTGCAATGCCAGAAACAGCAATTGGATTATTTCCTGATGTCGGTGGAACATTTTTTTTACCTAGGTTGAAAGGTAAATTGGGTCTTTATCTTGGATTAACTGGAGATCGATTAAAAGGTATGAGAAATTATTAAATCTAGTAATTGGCGTACTAAGAACTTTCTCATAGCTATGTATCATGTTGAAAGGCATTGATGTAGTACTTGCTGGCATTGCAACGCATTTCATTCCTTCCGAAAAGTTACCATATTTAAAACAAGATCTATTAACAACTGAACAAACTGATGTTAAGGAAGTCTTAAACAAGTATCAATGTATAAAGTTCAATCAAGAATTCCGTTTAGCACCATATATGAATAAAATTGATACATATTTTTCTGCATCATCTGTAGAAGAAATAATACAAAGGTAAAATGATTCTAACAATGATTAAGCTATGTAGGATTATAATTTATTACTTTAATATTTACTTAATGCTTATTTATTTTAATGAAGATTAAAAGAGGATAATTCAGAATGGGCCAAAAATACATTGCAAATGTTATTAAAAGCATCTCCTACTTCTCTAAAAGTCACTATGCGTGCTATTCAAAAAGGGAGCACATTAAATCTGTCAGACTGTTTAAAAATGGAATATAGATTAGCGTGTACTGCTTTGAGCAGAACAAGCGATTTTTGCGAAGGTGCGTATAAGTACATTTTTATTTATAAGTGTATACTCATTCCTTCAAAACAATTGTACTTCATGCAAATATATAAAGTTTATTTATATATTATTATTATTATTAATATCATCATCATCATCATCATCATCATCGTCATCGTCATCGTCATCATCATCATCATCATCATCTGTTACTACAGGCGTAAGAGCTCTGTTAATCGATAAAGATCAGAAACCAATGTGGAATCCTAACAGTTTAAGAGAAGTAACAGATGCTTATGTAAATCAACAATTTACAAAACTTTTAGAAGACAAAGAATTGCAGCTTTGAAACTGATCAGAATATTAAGGAAATGGCACAATAAATGAAGATTATATAAAATATAACTCTCTCTCTCTCTCTCTCGCGCGCGCACACACACACACACACACACACACACACAAAGTATACATTATGTATGAAAAACAATGAACAAAATATACAAGTGCTTATAATTATTATGTTAATACATACAAATTTTATTTCCAAATCCTTTTCTAATTTTTTGTTAATCAAGTTTAAACAAACATTTACATAATTAAGGACAATTTGTGATTTTTTACAAGATTTTATTAATATCTGAAAAAATTGCCACCAAAATGTAACTACTACAATATTGATAGTTCTATAATGAAACGTATGTGCTTCCACCCTTTTTATAAGTCGTACTTGTATTTTATTTAAAAAAAGAAAAAAAGAAAGTGATTTTTAAAAAGGGGAAATGACAGTGTATTAATCAAGCAAGACGTATCACTTCCTGCTTTATTCATATCTTTACTTTTGAAGTAAAAAAGAAAAACCAAACCAAATACATTTACAACATCATACTTTTTAATTTTGAGAAATTTGCTTCAGATATTTTCAATGTAATTAAAACATTTACGTTATAAAAAATAATTTTAAGAAACACTTAAAATTCTTAAATAGTTTATTACTTTATTTATCAAAATGTTTATACCATTTTTATTATGTCAATTACTTCCATAATATAATTTGCAAAATGACAAAAATTCACAGAATTTGTATGGAATTAAAAAAATTTATATAGATTGTAGGCTCCATGTATTAAAATAAAAGAAATTAGTTCTATCACGTTTGTCATATTGTATTTTTTTGGATGTTTTTTTTAAAACTTATTTGCACTGTTCTGAATCTGTTCTATCGCAGTTTATATATTGATATTCCTTTCCTACTGCACAATTCACATAAAGGATAATACTTCTGTAATAACATCCAATATGAATCAGAGGAAAGGGAAATGTAACAAACTGCCACAAATCTGAGTATTTAAATCATTTTATGCATTCAGTCAATGTACTGAGCAAGCCAGCGAAAGCCTTCGCCATACCCTTGTCTTTTCAGTACTGAACACATAAATAATTCCAATGGACGACCAGGTATTTCACTGCGAGAAATTTTTCCCTGGAATTTATATGTACACATTATGGATTATATGATTATACATGTTAAACAAATTTTAACTATCTACCTTTCCTGTTGTTTGACCATACAGGTTGAAGTAATTTCTAAGTTCATCCTCCGATGCTGCACCTGGTTTATCGATTTTATTACCTAGCACTAAAACTGGACATGCACTAAGTTGTTCGTCTGTTAAAAGTGCATCAAATTCAGCTTTTGATTCTGGTAACCGTGATGTGTCGCTTGCATCAACAAGGAACACTATGGCATCCACTGCAGGAAAATAGTCTTTCCAGACTCTTCGAGCTATAAAGGAAGAATGTCTCATATTTTAACAAAAATAATATTGTACAATTTAACTGTAGCCAGCATTGAAACAAGTTGATTAATTATACCTTGAGGATGCCCTCCAAGATCGAATGTTGTGAACCTCATGTTTCCAATAGAAAGTTCCTCTGATGCTGAAGCATAAAAACATACGCGATACTATTATATAATGTACTACAAATAAATTTAATCACTGAATTGTAAACTATAATTAAAAAATATTGAGACTGAATTGGCATAGATCAAAATTACTTGAAGATAAATATCTGGTATGAACTTTTTGTAAGAAATTTTTGTATCGAGCTATAGATTACATGTATATTAAGTAAAATTACATAAAAACAATTGTGTCATATGTAAATTTTTAGATGTACATGTATATATAAATTATCTTGAATATTGATTACTTGGATGCAATGTAGGCACATGTTGAGCTAATCGATCATCTTTTAGCATGTGAAGTAATGTAGTTTTGCCTGCATTATCTAAACCAAGAAACAAGAGTTTACCGCTCTTCTTCCAAAGACCTAAAAATTCAAAACAAAAATTATACACGATACACAAACAAAAATCAAATCGAAATCAATGTTAAAGATATTTAACGATCTAACAAAATTTGTATGTTTTTTATTAGGAAAAAGAAGAATATAATAAAGTCAATTAAAATGCATCTTTAGCATGGCTTTATAAATAATATAAATATAACACAAATGTATTATATACATAGGTCAAGGTATATATTAAAAATACATATACAAAATTATGGAAATTACACTCACCAAGATAATTCAAAACACCTGCAAACCAGTCCCAAATGAACATATTTGTAGATATGAATGAATGTCAGCTCTACTATATACTAACTATCGAATGACTCTGCAACAATGATGAATTGACAAGATTATCATGTGTAAGTAATTGCGGTTATAATAGAAGCCACCTATTAAATTCATTACAGCCTTCATACAACTCAAGATATATCTAAATTATAAGAAAAGCTCTACTAAAGTATATAAGTATAAATAATAGTACCTACTACTGGTTATCTATGGTGAAACAAACATTAAATCATTACCGTTTATTACATCGAAATGAAGAATGGTATTTGGAATATAATCGGTGAACGATTACAGTTGAAATGCGATAGACTTACCAGATCTCGCCTACGAATAACAGTTTTATAATGTTTAGTTCACCACCACCAAATCGCAAAATTGCAGACGGGTCAGAAAAGCGTTCGCATGGTATAATTATGTAAAACTCGTTTCTTCGTCACTGGACTAACGTACCCTGTATGAAATATATGAAGCTGCAAAAGACGGAGAAAAAGTGTTTTTCTTGCTATACAAAGCACAACTTTAACGAGCCTAGTTGGCTGGCAGTTGGCACTGATGACGTCTACTTCCGTCTGCCATATTGTGAAAATAGTGCTGTTTCATAAATGCACTAGATTAATTACTTCGAATTTTATTCCATTTTTCAAGTTATCATTTTGCATATGCATGATGACAAAAGTTATATCTGTTTAGTTTTTCTTAAACCAATTTACTATATTCCGTGATTGTAACGAAGGATTATGAAAACATTTTGACGTTACAGAAAGAAAGAAATAGATTTTTTTTTGTACAACGAGCATTTACATTATATTTATAAAAGATATACAATGTATATAATAACTTAAACAAGTTATCAACAATATCGTTTAGTTTTTATTATTTTATCAAGATTTTATTTATATCGGGTGTTTAGAAACATAATATCCCTAGCATGTATTTTATTTGGCAATTGTCTTAACCTATTTAACCTTGTTTTATGCACAATCACGACAATGTTAGCAAGTAAGTTATTGTTAATTTGTATTTATTTTCAAAACATGGCTGTCTTAATAAACCTATATAATACATTTTACGAAGCGTATCAGAAAATTATATATGATACATAGAATTTTGTTTATAACCTGGAATGAACATTTCGGATACGGATATATAGTTATTGATTTTATTTTTGAATAATTTTAACTGATATCTACAGGTTGGTTGATAAACAGTTTCCGTAGTACATATAACCATAATGCTGGATACAATATAGGTTCATACATGTTTATGCAAAGTCGCGATTATGCAGCTAGGAAAGGAACAAGAGAAAGGAGGAGGTTAAAGCTTAAAAAGAAGAAAGTTAAGGCAGTAGTTGAACAAGTAGGATTTATCCCACATAAACAGCGTAAGAAGGAGTGAGTAATTTGTAGTGTCGAGTTTATTGTCATAGTATATATTGTTACAATGTATAGAGTACCTTGATAATTTAATAACAGTACGAAGGTGGAAGTTTGTCCACTTACCACCATCAATGAAATTTGGAAATGGAAAGCAGTCGATGATGTGTACCTAGTAAAATACCATCAGCAGCCGGTGTATTCATTAAAAGAAGCTATAGAAAATCACCGTGAAACACATCATCCAACTATACTTAATAAGCCTGATGCATTTGTTAATGCATTTATAGAGTTAAATATGAGGGTAAAAGATGATGAATAATATCTTTATGCAGTTTTTATCATATGTCAAAGTAGATGAAGAATACTTTTCTAATAGAAGTGTTTTATAAAATATACTAGCGCGAGAAGAAGAATAAGTTTCTCGATAGATTTACGAGAATCATTAATACACCGCATATATTTAGTTATGGGGAAAATCAGAGAACGGTATTAGCCTTTTCCAAGAATCTCCAAGAACAGGAGGATGCTAAAAATGCTGGAGCTGACTTGGTCGGTGGTGTTGAACTGATAAAAAAGATTCAAGTAAGTTAAAGCATTACACAGTAATGGTATATAGCATTATAAAATATGTATAAATATAAATGTAATTATTACAGAATGGGACATTTGCTTTCAAAGAATATGATTGTATCGTAGCTCATGCTGACATTTTAACCGACTTGTTATTAGTTAGGGGCTTGCTAAAAAAAAGATTTCCAAATTTGAGAGCAGGTAAATAAACATAGTCATTAAACGTAAGGGCTTGTTTACAGTTATTAAATTTTTAAATATCAATAACTTAAATATTTCAGGTACATTGGGTAATAATATGAGCCAATTAGTTAGAAAGTACAAAGATGGAATCGCATACACTGCAGAGCCTCATAAATCTTTCAAAGAATATGGTCAAATTAACGTGATTTTTGGTTTGGTAAATTCATAACGTATAACATTGTACAAAACTTGATAAAGAATATGTCTTAAACCTGTTTATTTAATTATTAGCTTAACATGAGCACGCAGGAATTGGAAGAAAACTTTTCCTCGCTAATTAATGACGTTGAATCGATGAGACCAAAACGCGATGGATTATTTATCGAGAGGTACATATATGTATTTATATTTTGTAATACACGAAACTTTCATAAGATAGTAAAGTACCACAATAATGCAAACATTTAAAAACGTTGCAGAGTTCAAATTAGTAGTGAATTGTCTAAAGAATCTTTTAAAATTAACTATCAAGATTACCTTGCAACAAGTAATAAAGAAGAAACAAAAGAGCAAGAACAAGATGAAACAGCAATTATTACTACGAATTAATTGTTTGATGTACCGCAAATAAAATTATTTCTAACTATAAATTAAGCGTTATATTATCGTTGTTTACCTATTCCACAAATATATTATTTGTGCGTGTGTGTGTGTGCGCGCGCGCGCGCGCGTTTGTGTGTGTGTACATAGATACATACATACATATATATATATATATATATATATGACATTAATTGTTTGGTACAATTATTTTCTACGAAATGTAATATAATAAAATTTTCCATACATAGTGTACGTACGTATGTAGGTATACGTATATGTTCCACATTATTTTACTTTATCGTGTTGAAATAAAAAGATTTGTTTAGAACATTATACATAGACGTATTTAAGAGTATATCAAGTCTTAATTAACACGAATATATCGAATACAATATATTAAGATTTGAGGTTTAAGTATTTCGGGGATATAATATGATAATAGACTCTATTTATATATAAATATTCGTATATAAGTGTATTGATATATGCAAGTAGAGAGCACGAAAATGAAAGAATAAGACGAAGCGAAGTGAAGCAAAGGTAAAGAGAATGGAGAATGGTGAGCGATCGTGGTGGTGAATAGAGTGGAGGGGCAACGGCTTACCTACCTGCCCGGTTGAGAGCTCAGTCGGTGTCCGCCAGGTTGAAAATCCGTGACTTCTCCTCGTTTCGTACGTGACTTTTCCCATTTTTATTAAAACGGCGCGAGAAAAGTCGAAGAAAAAAGATATGAAATACAGTGAAACGTATGGAGCTGACAATTACTCGTTATTCAATGCTGGTTAAAACGTCCGTTGATGAAATTGGCGATGAACATCAGGTTTTCTTAAATTAGCAGAAAGTCAGGAAGACGTTAGACAAGGCTTTTCTGTGCAAACTCGATTACAGTGGTTGTGAGTGCGCGCTTCGATACATGCGCGATCCCACGCGTGTCGCAAACAACGTGTGTGTGTGTTTACATATGGTGATCTGTGTCGACTGTGTAACAACCAACAAGCAAAAATCGTGATTTTGGATTGCAGCAAATTCGTCGACGACCGATTAGTGTTACCGGCTATTTTATAGACATGCTTGGGTTCGACAGCAGACAGTAATACTAGGTGACACACCGGCGTATATAACACACGCATGAGCATACATTAGCACACACACAGTTATGGTAAGTACATATATATACTACTTATGAGAATGTGTCCAATTGTCCAAGTACTTAAACTCTGTTCGACGTGATAGATGTTGTAGGATAAAAGCATTGTTTCATTGAAATATCTAATTTAATAAATTTTATTACTTAATAAATTTTATAAATTTATATAATTTATTTTCAAAACTATATATTTTATTCATTTTACGTATATTACGCCTGAAAAGAGAAAAATGCTTTATTCTGTACATAGCAGATGGTAGCAGTGTGCATTTGAAATGCGTTTTTTGTTTAGCTTTACGAGAGGAAAGAAGAGGGAGGGAGAACATTTAAATAGAGTGAAGTACAAAGAAATTGATATTTTTCTATAAAGTATATCATTCTAAACAGAAATTGTATTATATGTATATATATATATATATATTAAATTGCAAAGTTGAAGCTACAATTCGGTGGTACGACTTTATCTGAGATATATCGAAAAATAGTTAAATTTACGCATTGTTGTATCGAAAATAAAAAAAAGAAAGGGAACTCGTGTATATTCGGGTATAAAATCGCATCATTCACATGCTCTTTTTTCACTTATCACAGGTAACGTGTTAAAATTGACACAAAGATTAAAAGGAAATTGTGAGTGAGTTGGAATATTCAAGCTGGTGTAATGGAATATCTGAATTGAGATAGTTAAATCGTGAAAAATCCAATAGATTCATTGAATCGTACTTACGTTATCCTATCGTCAATAGTTAAACAAAAGTCTAAAGAAAAGAAGAAGAAGGTAATTAAATATTTTTGTTGCGATATGTATTCATCGTCTATCGTACATTTTACGACTTGAATCGTTGCGAATTGCTTATCGTTTGAGATTTGATGAAACCGGTTGTATGAAATGTAAGCAGCGATTATTACAATCAAATTTGTGACATGCATCAAGTTTAATTATAGGAGGTATAAAAGTGTTTGGCACAAATCAAGTATTTCATTAACTGTGAAATTGAATCGAAGCCGATAGGTGAAAGCGTTTTGTTGCTACGTGGAATCGAAGCATATTACGAAGAAGTAAATGCACGTATGTCGAATCCTTGTATGTACAAGGATTGTATACTACATGCCAACACGTGCTACTCGATGGGGATGAAGATAACAAGTTAGAAGCAACAATCGTTCATTCACGTTGCTGGTAATAACAGGGTTGCGAACACGTTGACTCTTTGATTGACGTTTTATTTTATTACGAAGTTTGGTTAAACAGTATCAATAAATCGTTCTTTTATCGTGAATACGCAAAGGATAAATATCAGTATGAAATCGATCATTTTCAAGATTCAACTTTTAGGCTCTTAGGTTTATTAGTATAGGTATAAGTTTATAAGTTTATTAGACTTTTAGTATAAAGTTAAAGAAATAATCATGACGAGTCTTTAGAGTATATTAAGTGACTTTTTAAGGTCGCAGAAAATCTTTACAGCTCTATAAAAAGATCTATCGTCTTCTTTTAAATAATATCTTGAGTTTTTCTTTAATCATTCATCGAGGCTAAATTATAACACTTCCTTCACATAACAGTATCCAACATAACATCGATATTGTCGCGAATCAACGACAGTTTGTACCAATATTATGAAATTATTCTTTTCTATACGCGTATTCTTAACGAGTCGTTCGGTTAGTCATGCGTGTAGATTGCTGCAAAACTTGTACAAGCTAATGCAAACGATACCTTTAGGGCTACGTAGGTATCTTTGGTTCGACGTTTCCTTTTCCTGTCTCCACCAACGCGCGGTTGTACCTACTCTAATTGCAACGTAATTATGCAATGCGAAAGAATTCCCTCTGTACTCTGTAGTGTCTGTGAGCTGTAGTCCCTGTAAACATTTGATTCCGCGCATCGTGATGCCTATAAAAAGTTACTAATTAATATTATTGTGATACGCACGGAGTAATTATGTTCAACCGCAAACTCTATTCTTCCGTCTGTCGTGACAATCATAATAAACATTATTTTATCGTGTTGTTGGTGTATCATGAAAATGTAGACGAGATACAGCAGCGTGGTTTGATCGTTCAATGGTAGACGGTGGTTTCCTGGTCTTTTTCTTCTTAATCCACCTTTGAACTCGATATTTTTTTTTTTTTTTTTCACTCTGGGAAAGTTAGGAGGCACCGCAAATTCCCTCGAGTTCCAAGACTCATTCTTCAGTCCCCAAAGCGACTGGCAAACCTCGTATCGGAAATCTCTTATCTCTGTAAATCTGAGAACAATCTGCACATAACGAAAGACGCTTGAGTGAAAACTCTGGCACTTACCCTCCAATTAAATAACATTTCCTTTATCCATACAACGATAATTCGCTTATAATTTTTAGGCTACTATTTTTTTCGTAAATACACGATTAGAGACACATGTAGATCCACATAGATGCGTTCTATGAATTTTATCCGATTGTATTTTAATCAATATTTCTGTAATTTACCTTGTTACGCATCGCGGTTATCAGCTTTTCCGCGTATACCTGTATCTATTCTATCTATTCGCCGTTCCTTACATCGCTGCAAGTAACAAGAAGCGAGAGGATAATAATCCCGATCTAACTTTCTATCAATGTGATCTTCATCCGAACAGCCAACCTGTAGTAACAGAATGTCCGTACGTGATCGTGATAGCGGCATATGTGTGTGCGCGTGTGTGTGATTTACTTTCGTTACCGTTACCTGGCACAGTTACGAACCTTCTAAGATGTACATATTACGTTCCGAGTAGTTGAAATATCTGATCTTTTTGTTGAACGAGTAATAGAAACAAAAGTTGGAAATAGCCACGATCGACCGGACAAAGGGGGAAAAGGAGAGGAAAAGCTGGACGATATATGTATAATTCGCGTTAAGAATAATAACATGTTAAACCAAAAGAGGGACAAAAGTGCGAGGGGTTAACGTTGATCGCGACAAGTTTTTCTCCGATCGACAGTCTCTGATAGAAAACCTGCCTATCCACTTTGCCATTGGTTTCAGACGTCTCCTGTGGTCAACTTCTAAGTGGATTCGCGTGTACTTGTGATTCTTTCGGTTAAATCATGTGGCACGCACAATCTCGAAATCATCGGGCATGGGAGTGTTTTATTGTTGCCTCTTAAGAAAGAACTTTGCTCGATTGTTGTGGAAATTGATAAAATGTAGTAGGTGGAAAAGGGATCAACAGGTATCGGCCTTGGAAAAATGACAGATACGAAATGGTTATTGTATCAGAGTCGACCGGTTCTTCTTGTTGCTGACTTTCTTATACCGTTTCCTCCGATTCGACGACGAGTGACACTCCCAATTCGCTGTCCGAATCCTTTTAAAAGCAAGATTTTTTTTTCTTTTTTTTTTTTTTTTTATTTGGTAAACTATTTACAATCAATTCTCATTGAGAATTATAAGTAAATTCTTTTGGCGTGGTACTGTAACTTGGATTATAAGAGTTTATAGTATGTTTGATTCTAGTTGAATCTAGTGCTTCAATCTAAAGGGTATTGTCTTTTTAATCTGCCGATCTGGTCCGTCGTGTCAAGTAATTGGGTAACTAATGGGTTATGGTGGTTGTTAACTCTTATATTATATCTGTTTCTGAACTTGGATATTTCTTCTTTAACTGTGGCTATCTTAAGGTCGCGATGTATTGTTTCGTTGGTAACATACCAAGGTGCATCTATTAAGGATCTTAGAGTTTTTGATTGAAATTGTAATTAAAAGTAAGATGGCAGACCAAAGTGTTTTGTAATTTTGTTCGTTTTCTTTTTTTCTTTTTTTTTTTTGTCGTAATTTATAACGTTTATAATGTTTTTGATAAAAGGTATTTAGTTTGCATGTAAACATTTCGGAGAAAATGATAGAAAAACTAGTCTGTTGAGCCAGAGAAAGCGAAAGCTGCGTGCTACTAGTTCTATCGGTATGTTTTTATATTTTGTCTGCTCGATTATTACATAAGACCGTTACCACGGACGCGTATAAGTACGATTGGTGAATGTAAATTCGGCCGGATCACCGAAACGAGTCGATTGAATTATCATGATCATAAAATGTCAGGAGTCGCATACACCTATCCCATAATTGGATAACGGGAAAGTCGTAGTAGATATTCGGTCGTAAGTTGTACCTGTGTTTCGACGGAACGTTCGTTTCACTAGGAAAGGTGTTATTAGAAAATTGAATACGCGGACTTGTACAACGCAAATCGACTTTAAGATCGTTCATTATCGTAGAAAATAATTTCTCTGTAGATAATGACAATAGGGGTGATGATAAATCGAGCTTTCTTTTTTTTTATACCGACATTGGTGTTACGCGTCTCGATGAAATTTGAATCGTTGACTTATACTCGAGATGCCGCGATCGATGACATATAACGGCCATTAAAGTGGAACTAAATAAAGAATTACAGAGACGCCGAACGACGAATGTGTTGCAGGTGAGTATACGTACGACTTCGATGCATAGGACAGATAAAGAGACGAGTAGAATACGCACGTAGCTGTAACAAAAGAGCGAATTCTCATAGAGATTGAATTAACTTGGTAGGTACATGGCTTTTTCCCACGTCTCAGACATACTGTTTTCGCGTGTTGGAAAACGTGTGACAGCGATCGCTAAATCTTAGATGCACCACCGAGATAAACGTGGTCTTCCTGCTTCTTAACAAACTCGGCGTTAACAGCTGTCTGGAATCAGCACGTAAATGCATATATAAACGCTACTTATGTAAATTTTCCATCGTACATAGGTTTCTTGAAAATTGTCATTATTAAACGATATAACTTTGGCGATATTATTGTCACGTTATACGTTGCTTCGATCTTAACATATTCGCATCGCAGCCTTTCGCCGACATTTTGCTTTTTTCGAAACATTCGAACGTATCGCTGTTATTACTTAATCGACTAAATCGACCATGTATTCCTGAAACGATTTTGTCTTCTGCATATTCGATTATTTGGACATTGAACGACGGTCGATACAGTATTCGATAGCTTCGTGAGTCATCGTTGTGTAACGTTTCACGGTACAATTTCGTGGCAGTGGTAATCCAGTTTCGACTTGACTGTGTGTGTGTTTTTTCTTTTTTTTTTATTCCAATAAGGAAATTCTACAACGAGCGTATCGCTACTATAGCAGCGTTACCAAGAAAATTTCATGGATCACTTGCGTTTTCTCTTGGATCTTTGGATCATCGTGTGAAGTCGTAAATGATCACGAATCATCTACTGTCGCAACGAACGCAGCTTTATGCTTAGCTTCGGGAGTCGCTTCACTCGACGCGACTTAGCACGAGATTTTACTCTGTTTAGATTTTAGATCATGCATCACCTTCTTCTCATCAACGTTAATTAGCGGTGCAAAGACAATGTACCGCAATATCCTCTCGCATGAGATACTCTAACATAAAAGTTGGATATTGTTAGAATGCGTGTTTGCACATCCACAGATACAACATTTAGCTAGTCTACGTGTATCCATCGTTTCAAGTTGATCGCCGTCTCTTGTTCTAATTTAGCAGAACCGAATATCGTATATAATTACGTAAGCGTGTCTTTCTTTTATAAACTAATTCTGTTTTTTTTTCTTTTTTTTTTTTTTTTTTTTTTTTTTTTTTTTTTTTTTTTTTTTTTTTTTTTTTTTTTTTTTTTTTTTTTTTTTAGATACTTTACTGTAACTGCTGAAACGGAATACGCGTGTATAAATTTTTTATTATTAACTTATCAAAGACGAATGTGAATATACTTAGAACGTAGAATGAAGTTGACCGATCAAACTATAAAAGCGTTTCTCTTACGAATGCGTGCTACTGTTCTTTCGTTATTTTTCGAACGTTTCTCTTGTATCGATAAGTAGCTATTTCGAATTCGTTGAGAACGATTTCGATTTCGATTTGGCGAATTTTCATATCGCTGCTATACCTGATCGCTGTTCCAAATGAAAATATAGATACGAGTTGGATAATTTTTCGCGGAATGCGAACGACGCGAGCGCGACCATGAGCCTCGATGACTATGAGCCAAATATAATCGTGTACACGCGTTTCAACGTAAAGAACGGAAAGAAACGGATTATATGAACGAATATACAGTGTACAGTTAGACGAATTGGCCAAGTCGAAGAAGAGGTATCGCGAAGCCGTAAGGAGGCAAAAGGGGAAGAGGAAGAGGGGCGAAAGTTGGCGTGGAAAGGAGGCCGTGGCACCGCGGTGACTTGACCGTCGTCACCGTTATATTTGCGCCTACTGCGAACCACCTCGGTTCACCTTGATTTACGACTAGTTTCGACGTTACGTTTGACCTCTGCATCCACCTGTTCTGAGTAAACACAGGAGTGCATAGACATAGCAGACCCCGGGCAACAGGTACGAGCCGAATAGGACACGGGGAGAATAAATTAGGACAGCGTTAATACTGCAATCGTGAAGACAGATTGCTGCAACGTGATGTTGAAAAGACACGTTTTACGTAGAAAGAAACTGTCTCTTCGAAGCGAAATCGTCGAATCGAAATACGTTTACGCGAAAGAAGAACGCGTGATCGACCAAGAGAATGCAGGATGAAATTTGGAATGTTAAGCGCAGTTGGAGAAGGTTGAAAACTTTGTAGATACGTATATACGTAAATTTGAGATTAGGCGATCTTTCGATGCAGAGTCTTGCAAAATTGAACGGTCAAAAGTTGGGAACCTTCCTGCTTGTCGATTTTCATGGTTCTTGTTCGATGCATCGAGAAATCGCACCTGTAAGCGTCCTTCGAAGGTGCGAAGCAAAGCGTGTTTCGATCGTTTTTTTAGCTTGTCCGATGGTCGCCCCTTGTATCGCGTCGCATCATATCATGGCGAACAACGAAATAAGTAAAAACGCCGACTGATCGCTGTAATAAATTCTCGGGGTGGCTGAAATATCTCTACGGAACGAATGTCGCGTCGCAAACGGCGACGGCAGTTCTGTATTATTTATATAGGAACGACGATTTGAAAGTGAATACGGAACGAAAACGCAATTAATTAATTAAACGGCAGGAGAGTCTTTCGATCGGTTATTTCACTATGATCTTCTCTATTGCATTTACTATGTAGTTTCGAAGGAATGCGATCGTTGATAGATCGAGGGATGACACGTTCCCTCGATTTATTTTCTAATTTCTAGTACGCTTGGTTTCGGAGAAATTGCGCGATTGTCGTTGCTGCGCGACGTACAACGCATAAGGTATTCTCAGAAGCATACGCGCACAGACCATTCCCGTGATCGTTCGTTTCTGATTTTCATTTTTCCCCGTGGTCTCGTTCCTCCTTTTCATCGCGATCAAACGAAAAATGATGTATGGAGTAGTATTTGCAAGTAATAATAACGAACAAACACCAGAGCATGATATATGCAGTGGGATTTCGTTTATCTGTACTCAATTAATCAGAACGAATCCCTGTCCGACGTTTGATTTACCGAACTTACCGCCGAGCTCCTCTTACGCGAGACGTTCCACGTTAACCGTATGTAAGTACAGAGTACGTGTATCGCGATACGCACTATTCGATTAATTTTTTACATAATTAGATCGAGCGGTTATTTGCCTTGATATAAATTACGGAATAGAGAACAATTCATTCACCGAGTATCGTCGAATTATAACCTTTCTTATTTCTTACTTCTTAAAGTTAATTATATCTTAGGAACGGTTATACCGAGCCGTGCGCCGTGCCCCGTGCCGTCTCTCGCAACGCAATGCTGTTCAGTCCGTTTTTCCCACTCTATGGCAAGATGGCCAGAGCCCCCAAATTGTTATTTTGTTAAACATAGTGCTACTATCTATCTATTTCAAATAAACGGATCAACGACATCGATGATAGCTTTTTATTTATTCTTTTATAGTTTTTATTAGCTTCCTGTCGAAAGCAAATGTATGTTTTCCTTTATAACCCCATAGATTTCCTGCAATTTGTCCTGGTAGACATTCGGTAGGTTGTTGCATCGGTTCAGAGTACAACGTCGGGCTAATTGTTTTCCTTACTCTCTAGAACTGTAGGAAATGCCGTTCGTTAATATATACTATTCGAAACATATAAAACGAAGAATCTTGAGTACGCCGGTGTTTGAAAATTTATCAACTTGCATTCGACAAGTTAAAACATTATTATCATATGCATAATTCTTTGCCATTGTGTAATTCGATAAAATTTGAGAAACAGAATTTTCGAATATTTCATAGAAAAAATATCTGTTCTCTTAACTTGATTAGATTAAGATTAGGTAAATATGGCGATAAACTGACTACGATGCGTTAATTAAGTTTTTGAGAAAACAGAGTATAAATTGGAAATTATAAGAATAGTATTGGATACTGGCATTCGTTGAAACGTTTGTCAATCGGTATGGACCGATCATAAAACAGCCAGAACAAATCGAAAGGTATACGCTTGGTTCTAAACTCGTTCCTGTATGTTACGGAATGTCTTTCAGATCGAGTCCACCAATTTATGTATTCCTTTTTTAAGAGGGGCGCGGCACTTTTAACCATGCTGCTGGCTACTGACCGTGCTCATTGATTGTGATTGCGAGATACACAGGAGGTTGTAGAGTAGGTAGCCAGATGCAGGACACGAGCACAAGGATAAGATGGGAAGAGGCTAGATTATAGCCGGGCGCGGAGAAAAACGAAGGTGAAGGGTAAAGATGCGCGAAGCCAGAAGTCGAGTCGAAATTCCTGCGTGAAAAGGAATCACGATTAAAAGGACATACAGGAAAAGTTCCAAAGGGAATGAATTTTTCAAGATTCTCGTTGACAATTTTTCATACGTAGTATGAAATTCGCCGATCAAGCCAAAGTTTTGTCCAAGTTTTTCGAAAAACGGCAAAAACGGCGAAAGTTATCGTCGGAATAATATAATAATCGTATGCGGAAACATTTTACGCAAGTATAAAATGTTTGGATAATTTAAATGGGACTTTTGCTTTAAAATCGATCGCCAATAGCTGAGAAAAGTTAGGAAATTGCGAAGAAAATTATGTATACCGTCTATCGAACACATTTCGCTAATCGAAGATACATTCAGTTGTATGTCAGTTTTTATTAAAAACGAAAATATATTTTATTAAAAATCTAATAAATCATATATCTATATATAATAATAAATTATGCATTTTATTAAAAACGAAGATATATTTTACGTTCTACTAAATAACGATCTTAGAATTAACACGTAAAACACGTAGGTTTATGATAGACAATGTAAAATATAAATGTAATAGATGCGTAGTAAAGAATTCTCTTAGATATCTTCTTAAATTTCCTAAAGTTATAATTTTCTATCCTTCTTTTCTTACAATATCTTACCTCGTACCTATGTAAGCATTAATTAATTTCGTAATATCTCGCAAGTGTTTGTAAGTGTGTTCTGTTGTAAGAAAGATACAGAATCGTGGCTTCCTACCTAAGGTTCGCAGTTCCGTGTCGAGCGGTGCGCGATCAACTCATATTTCCAACCGCGATCACCTAAATGTTTAATCATCGGACAGGAAAAGAAATTTACCCGTATCGTGTGTCTCATAGATATATCGAATTACAATTATCGCATGGAGTTTCAAAGAAGGGGCCAAGTTGCTTGTTACTTGTTACGAGATCGCGATACCCCTGACTCCATTTTCACCTCCATTTTCAGTAGTTAAAAACCTAAAATACAGGTCAGATCCATGATCTGTAGTAGCACTGTCTTGTAGCTGCTGCGTTGTTCATACAGTCGGCATCGTCGTTACGGTAATTCTACGTCAAGTTTCAACCACGAACGCTTCTTAAGCAATTTTTTCCGATTACTTGGAAAGCTGCCGGCACCTTGGATGTGGAAGATTTTTTAATACCTTGTTTTTAAAATCTTTTCCTGTATGCGTAACCGTGTAACCGTGGCTCGGCCTACCTTAGTTTCCAAAATACTCGCAAATACCTGTCGGTACCACCACAGTGATTTCTGATCGCCTCCTCACTCTAGCTGGATAAAATGCCAAACCTATATCTGTATAAAGTATAAATAAAAGATAAGAATTAGGTTAGCTGGAATGGCCGTTTTTGCAAATATCTCGCAAACTAATAGCGATATGGATAGCGATATGGATAGCGATATGGATAGCGATATGGACAGTGATATGACGAGAGATATCGATAATCGTCGGTTTTTTATAATATCGATTGCATTAAAAACCAATTGCATTCGCGCGTCAGGATATCTACACTTGTCCCGGGCTAAGAATATTTACGCCATGCGATTTGAAATAAACGTATAAACGAGGCGTTTCTTTATTTTACTTTATTTCCTTTATTTTATTTTTCTCTTAGAAAAAGTTCTCGTTCGTTATACGATCCGTTAAATTTGAAATTTAAATTACACAGTACCGTACTATCAGTCATTGCACGTTTAACGAATATACACCGATTTCTCATTATAGCTAATTGATTTCGTCTTACGCAAAACTGACGCAACTAGCCTACTAGCATGCTCTTGACTCGAGCCGAGCAATTAAAATCTCTCGTTAAACCTGATTCTGCAAATGACAGTTAGCAATCGTTAATTTCGTTTTCCTTTCGATCCACGCGTTACTCGTTTTGCGAGCATACGGTCTGACCCCATTATCTTTTCAACGGATGAAACGGGTCTTTTTACGAAAGGATCGTTTCCCCGTGGCATCGACGACGACGTGGATCGGCGACGATCGAAATAAGCGGTACGTAAAATTTCAATGATTTCGTCTGGCCCGATCTTTGTACATTTTCTTAATTAACGAGTTAATTAGCGAGTGTTACTATTTTCGCAACGTGGCTAGAACCGTGGAGAACTCCCGATATACAATAGGTTGGATGCCTGCAAGCTTACTTGTAATAAACTTTCGATTGTTCAAAGGTGTGTATAATATCGCCACGTTATCGACGACAGTTGAACGTTAAAAGGTAAATCGGTGGTGGTTTTTAAATTGTCGATGTATAACATATATTACGTAGTATGTAGCGCGCAGGGTTATCTTTTAACAATGGCTGTTGGCAACGAGCTTGAGCGGATATCCTGGGGAACAGTGAGGATAATATCTTTCTTGCGGATGGATGTATTCGTCGATCGAATTACCTTGAGAATGCAATTAGCTTTCGGGCACCACCGAACCATCTTTCACTGTATGTAGATACGTTCGTACGGATCGGTGTGGCGACGATGTCAATACCGCGAGGTGAATGTGAATTCCTTTGCAGAGACTCGTGATAAATGTCAAGTAGAGCTGCCGCGTCGTTTCTGAAACTGTTTTACAGGTTTTTCACTCGTTCTATCGCTGGATTTTCAATTACATGTGTAGAATTCAAAAGCCGATAATGTCGCCTATCGTTTATAAGGTAATCGTTTTTTATCTGTCGTACATTTTGTATTTATTGTTATACGTTATACGTTATACGTTATACGTTATACGTTATACGTTATACGTTATAGGTAGAAGGAAACAGTCAAATTTGTATATTTCAATTATTTGTACCGTACATCTACTCACGAAAATTGTATTTCAACAAATTGGATCAAAGAGTCTTCTGTATTCTGTATATAAAAGTGTTTGGCTCTAGTTGGGACATATTAATCGAGAAATCTTAAGTAACAAGTATAACTAGCTAAGTAATTGTTATTAGCTCGTTATCGCGTTATTCTCACAGGACATTAACGTGATATTCAAAGTACGTAATCGGTATTGCTAGCGTTCGGACATTTTCTGCGCCCTTCGGAATCGCATTCCTTTTTCGTTCGTTCAGTGTCGCTTGTTAAGCTGATTTTTCCCTTATGTTAACCGATTTGCCAGTTTGGATACGTCAGCGCTATTATCATCGCATCAGTTTCGCATCGATGCAAAATTGGCTTGCATTATCGTTTAACTCGTCCCATTTAACAAAATCGTGCAATTTGCACTAGATGTTGACACGGTGATTGTTGTGATTTTCGATCTAGATCCTTCGGATTCTGTTCGGGTTATCAGCGTAACTGCGACGACGTGGCGTAATAATGGAGTACGTGATTTCTCCACTAGACTCTTTCCTTTTAATTGTATCGGAAACCTGCTGGAGGAGCAACTCTCCTCTGCTCTTTCCGATGTAAAATTAAATCTTATCCGTGCTATCAACGACATACCGATCCGAACCAAGTACCGATTCTTAATCTCATTGTTTGCGATAGAACGTGCATCTTGATCTTATAGGTCTTGTTATCATAATTTTACATCCCCGTTAAGGTAATTAAGCCGTTCTTACGATACATTGTTAGAACGCAAATGCGAATGAATCGTGATGCGAATGTCGTGCTGTTCATTGTGCCGTGCTATACATTTATGCGATTTGATAAAAGTTGAAGATTGATTGCGAAATGATTAGACGGGCTAGTAAAAACGGTGTACTAACGACAATTTCCAAGGAAGATTGTGCTCGTTAATGGGAGAACATATTCGCACGAATGAAACTTACAAGTCTGCTAACGAGTTGACAACTTGTTAATTACGACGATCGGATAAAACATCCAACGCGATGGATCTTACGATTTACTTTTACACTGGGACATGGTAGTATGTTATGATTAGTTGTAGCAAAGTTTCAGAAAATTTGGCGCTCAAAGTAGATGATAAATAACAATTACTATTGATGTTACGTATTTGTTATTTGATCTTTTATTTCATTTTATTTTAAGCGAATAATTTAGGATATCGATGTACGAATTTCGAATTAAAGTATTATGAGACGATCGTTGTCTCATACCTAAATTCCAAGAGTTCCGTGTAAATCCATCCGATATCCAAAGTTACAGGAACTATAAGGTATGAAAAACGTTACGTCGTGTAACGGGATTGTCAAAGATCGATCGTATTCGCAAAACTATGTACACCAAGCATCGTATCTCAATCGATAACGTGTCTATGATAATGCGCTGCGGAATTGAAACTGCGTGCTGCGGAATTTAAGCGAGCCGGATAGAATACAGTACTTGTGCTTCGCGTGTGTTCGTCATTGATATACGACGATTAATCTATTAAATTAATCTGTTCGATGCATCACGTTGAAGGAGGAGCAGCTCAGGATGTTATTAAAGCTAGGTTGCGTTAATTAGGAGTAACATCGAATTGGCGGGGAACTAGAACGCGATGTGTATAACAGGTAAGATAGATAAATATATGTACATATAGATGGAGAGAGAGAGAGAGAGAGAGAGATTCGATCATCCGGTGAAATTTAACCGATGCGTTTCGTAAAAACGAAACCAACAGCAGATTATCTATGCGTATTTATGATCTGCGTTTTAATTACCTCGATACGGGGACCCGCTTGCAATCAAGTTACCAAGTCACCCGGTGCATCTCATCCACGTGACTTATATAACGCATGCTCTCCTCGAAAACTCGTCTCGGTGTAAAAACTCGGGAGTTACGAGTTAATTGCGACTCCTTTCGGCGATTGCATTGCGGTTATGAGAATATTTCGATGTTCGCACGGATACGCCTTGGACGCGTTGCGTCATTGGATGGGAACGATGATGCGAGACAACGAGGACGATGCGAAGTAACTGCGAGAACCGAGAGACTGTTTTACGAGGGTGATTATTTTCGTGACAGTGATCTGTTTCGACCGCGTTCGTTTTAGCAGAGGAAGGAACGGAACATCAGTTGTGGCTGTCTTTCGATTCTTTGACTCGGTTCATTTTCGGTGGGTGTCGCGCACCGATTGTACGAAATAGCCATTTGCATGTGGACTCATTCACGTGCCGCAAGAAGGATGCCTATTGCAGTTCTCGCGCACGGACAATGCCATTATTTCTGCGTTCGAGAGCCACGCGAATATGTACCATTGTAACCATGGAGCAAACGCGGGATGAATGGTAGCGAGATTATACGATAGTCGCACGGGGTTGTCCGCTGATACCGTTGTTTATGCGCGGGGGACAATAAGCAGGTTAGAATAGACGATGACTTATTCTGCGGTCAGAAGACAAGATGCGAATCGCGTAGCTCGTCTTTTTCACCTATGTAAATGTTTCTTTTGCCGTCAGCTTTTCTCTCCTCTTGGCAGACGTTAGCTTCATTGGTATGTACGAGTCTTTATCGAATCTCGTGGTCGAAACTCGAAAGCTGCCAGAAATATAATAGATCGAACATATAATAGCTTCGGAAGAGAGATTCCCGTGTATAAAAATACAGATTGTACACCGCAAGTAGAAATAAGTCTTCGTTTCTTGTCTCTTATTTTAATATCGCGATTAACGTACTTTTAAATTGCAAAGTATCGGGGGGTCTCCACTCGGATTGAAAATAGAATTTCGCCATCGGGATGTGGCTCTGTAACGCGATTTCGATGATTATGTAATTCTTTTGGTGAGAGTTCGGTGTTGCGGAGAATTTCCTAGGAATTTCGTGTAAAAAGAAGAACCAAACGTGGCGAAGCTATGGCGAAGCTATGACGAAGCTATGACGAAAAAGTCCATGAACGTTGGTGCGCGATGGCGATGAAGGTACAAATTGAACTTGGAGAAAGGCACAACTCCGATCGTACGAATATACAAAAAGATTTATGCAACGATGCCGCTGAAAAAGATCGCACGGTATTGGATTATAAGAAAAGACTTTTTTGAACGCATACGTATAAACGTTCGCAGAGCGTTGAAGCAGCGATGGAATTTTTCTTATCGTACACAGTACGTAAATGCGTTCAAAGGCTCAGAGAATGAAATTTACTTAACGCGTGCAAACATTTACACATATCGTAAGTCGATTAAAATTAGGACTGGAACATCGAGTGACATTTACTCCGTAGATACCAAGTTAAGACGATAATTCGATTCTATAATTAGAAGTAGAAATATTTCTTTATAGCATTATTAAAATAAAATATAAATTTGTATTTAATATAACATAATAAAACGCTATTAGCGTTAATTAATTATTATTAATTATTAGCGTTAATTAGCGCTAATAAAACGCTATTTAACATATATATATATATATATATATACGTTGCGCGGAGGGGCCGTTATCGCGAAAGGTGTGTTCTCCTTTCGTTCGAAAAATTCCCAGTTCGCGGCAGCCAGGTGTACCGTGTACGTTTAGTGCCAGGGAAGCGCAATCCAATATCTAAAGCAAGCGAATCTTTTCTGTGGACGCCCCGGACTGGCATTGAAAGACGCTAAAGCATTTTAATATTGTAATAGGTTCGAAGGCTAGATAGATAGCATCTCTAATTCGAAACGTTAAGACCAATCGGATATGCAAATAGCGATCGCGGGTCTTGTGTGAATTAATTGTGCGTGACGCGACTTTACAACTTCGTGGCAAACTCTTCCAACGATCGGATCCTTCGTCCACGTCTACGACTTTACGTCTACGTTAAATAGCGTCGCGCGTTAACACGTGCTCGGAATGTAGACGAGTCTCGCGTGGATACAAGGTGTACGATCGGTCCTTGTGATTCCCGCACAACTCCAATCGGACGTTTCGTTTCGTTTCGTTTCGTTTCGTTCCGTTTCGTTCTTCTGTACGGAAGACACGCAGGCCCTTCGGCTTGGTCAATGCCGATCTTGTCGACTTGGACGGTATTACAAGAGGAGAATTAATGGCTTAAGAGTGTACGGTACCTACAACCTCTAACTTCAACTTATGGAAATGCGTTGTTAATTCTTAAATAATAATATATCTTGTAGATATGCCATTCTGGAAACTAGAATACGGCAAATTTATTAATACGGTACAAACGAAATGCAAACTTTCGAATGATAATTTACTCTTTTTCGATGTAATTAAGTCCATCAAACCTGTTAATCTCAATCACCGACTACAATTGCACACCTCTTTTCAATCGGAATAAATTTATCAATTTATCATCGACTTGCTAAATCGTGTTACACACATCGATGATTCTTTGATAATTTTTTATACTTGAAGTAAAACAAAGCAAGTTCGAGTCTTACTCGTTAATTGTTTAATTGTCACAATATTCATATTGTTAATTCCGCGGTAGGATATATGCATACGTATATAATTTATAAAAAAAAGTCTGCTTGAAAAAATTGGTACCAATGATAGACGATAATGATAGATGTACGATATACTCGATATTAGTGATAATTTTCTAAAGGTAAGCGATTAAAAGGACTTGTCGTAGTTTTGAAGAAGTTGATAGCGTATTACGTTAGAGAGGAAAAATGAAACACGCATGAACGATACCTAGGTCTAGGAAAAAGTACAGCTTCCTTTATGGCGCAGCAGTACTGTCATCGAAACGGGATGTGGTTAGGTTCAAGGAGCCAATATAAATATGTTAGATTTATCGGACATGTAATAAAAGTACGAATTGTTGTATTTGAATATTTATGACAAGCTGTATTTTACGTTGAATGGTGGCAGGAAGTACGTCCAATCACCAACGCTTGTTGTCCTTTGAAAAGGTGATGTCTCTCCTCGCGGTCGAGTACAGCGCTGTGACGATAACATCGTATAACGTGTATCGAGCCATCGATAGGACGATTCCAGATATCGCGATAGCCGCTAGGATGGCTTGGCATTAGGCAGCGATACCAGTAGGTCGAAGGTTGCTGATGTCGCGTACAAAAGCTGCGCAACAGGTACAGATCTTCCTCGGTGAAAGTTCTTTCGCCATGTTCCGACGTATCGTCATCTCCGCCGAGTGAAAGTCATCTGTTAATTAAATCTTTTATTTGTGCCTTATCGAGAAAACTCGGTCCCAGTTGTTAATCTTTTCGCTAAAGTTTCTATGCGATTCTTCGTTATTCTTCGTTATCATCGACATTAAGATATTGAGTCTTATCTAGTGGAAGTTACATCTTTTGTACAAATATTTCAAATTTTTTCAAATTGTTTACCCAATTCTCGTTCAACTGACTCGAGAAATTCCTTCGATCGCGCGTCGTTAAATGATTGTTCGGCAGCCGTGAGTTAATTATTTATGCGATTAATGCGATATTATTAATGCGATGAAACGGAACTTGCCGCGTCTCGGTCGCGTTGCAATTGTCTCTTATTGTATTCCTCTTTACGCGATGTCATAAAAGGAACATTAGTCATCGTAGGTCAGGAACGCGATCGCTGTATGTCAAACGCAAGCCGAATCTAAATCACGAGTTTCACGCTTTATTGTCTTCGAATCAATGATCGTCGGATCATTAGGTGCTTGCCAAAAAACGTGCACGGTTCCTTTTTTACGCAGTAGGAAATGCCATTATCTTCCCTAAAAGTCAAATCAACGGATAGATGTCTATCGCCTCATTTAAATGCACCGATATAGTCGTACATTTGTACGTGCAGCTACTTAATTTCAATTCATAATTTTAATAAATGCAATTGCACGACGGAACGGAATACGTTCCGTCATAAATATTCTAGCTAAATGTCGGTTGAGTAAAACGGCAGATTTTATAATCGAAGACCGTTTGGAACGTAACTCGCGCGCGCGCGTGTGCGTGTATGCATGCGTACGAATACGTTAAATTCTATAGTCTTTTCATTTGACGTTTTATTTACATCAGAAATTACATTTAATTAATAGAATGTGTACACCTGCGTGTACATCAGTACATGGAACCTTTGTCCTCGGGCAGTAAGAAATATATCACTACGTTTCCTTGGGACGTATTCACGATTTCTCGGTGTCTGATCAATAAAATTGCTGCCAGTCCATACATTAATGTAGGTATACCTGATAGGATAAGAAATCTGAAATGGCTAATTAATCGTTAATTATAGCGGCGAGACGCCACGCCGGGCTGAATCTCCGCCGTGTACGATATCTTTGGATGGAAAAAACGTGAACGAAGGTAAAGAACGGATGGATCGTAGAAGAACGACGATGAGCACGTATCGACGTGGCGAGGCGCCTTTTTATTTCTGACAGATACGGTATGCGAAAATTTATACCAAGGTTCAGAAGCTTGATCGCCTTGAAAAATTTGTCCTCGGCGCTGAGGTCCTGTCGTGGCCTCTTGGTGCAGTGATATTTGATGTATGGAAAGCAGCCGGTTCTAAGTACATGATAATTGCTGTTGCCTACTGGCCAATTGAAGTGGGACATCCCTCTTTGATCGTTCACAACGTCGGCATACTTGACAAAATACGAAGTCCATGGTGGCTCGTTCGTTTGCAGAAGATAACTTGTTAAGACCTGTTTGTACCGTAATGACAGCGAGTTACTTTGTATCCCCTCGTCTATCTGTTTTACCAATGTCCATTTTGTCGATCGTTTACAGCTACGGCATTATAGGATGGCATTATGGCTCCCGTTACATACCGGTAAGCCTCGATTATCGGCTCACGCGTCTCGTTCACGCGGATCGTCATTCGGTATGAAAATGTCGAATTAAACGACGATCTCGAAAGTTTAGTAACTATATGAAACGAGTAAGCACTTGTATAGGTAGGTGTCGCGTGTCCTGCGCGTGAATCGATAGATTCTTAGGATCTCATCGATCGAGAGTCTCGCGGGAACTCTCATGTTGATCGACTGCAATTCAATAGGAAGGGAAATTCTCGGAAGCGGTAGTCAGTTTTGCGGGACGGTGCCGACACTGAATGTCGTATTTAAGTACGTATGTACGTGATTGGTGGGGAGGATCGGGGAGCGAACGACGAAAAAGAAACTCGATGTAAAACTGAGTACGAAACTTGCCTCGGATGCTGAGGGTTTGGTCTTCTTGGAAGCAATCTTCAGCCAAGTACCGTATGGACGAACGACGAGTTTCCTTTGTATGGACAAGGCTTTTACAAGCATTCGACCACTGAAATTTTGTCCCAAGTTCCAATCGATCAAATTCTCTTAAGAAATTTCATGTTTCTTCCTGTCTGCTCGAGGTCTCAATCTCTGCGTGAAACGACCTGCAATCGTACAATATATTCGAGTTTGGTTTTCTTTGATGAACTTTGCGATCTTACGAGAAAGCGCGTCTATAGATAGATAGGTGCACCTGCGATCTAGAGAACTGTGCCATATACATACGTGCTACTAACATATACATATACGTCGTAGTACGTTATCTATGTATCGACTGTTTGCAATGGCTGTATACAGGGTGACCCACGCAACTAGGACTAACCGAGGAACAGGCTCTGTCTATAATCTATAATCCATAAAATGGCAAGACAAAAGTTCCAACGGTTTGCTTTCAAATAACATACTTCGCTCGTATCGTTTATCGTTATTCGTTCAAATATGTTAATATGAAAAATTTCCCTTTCCTTCGAGTCGTTGGTAATTGGCCGTTAGCCAATAGACAAAGCTTTCTCGTCCTGTTGTTGGCGTTCATCCTGTAGAATGCAGAATATAGAACACCGTATGGCGAATGTATCCTATCTCTGTACATGTAAGGAAAGTAACCAGCGAGCCTGTTCGGTTCGCGAGTTTCTCGTGGCACGTTGTATTTTACCTTTCTAAAATAAATCCATGGCGAGTGCCATGCAAAATGTCAAGGTTAACGGGGATCGATTTGATCGGCTAGTGGAAGATCATTTCGAAGTAGATTTCGGTGCATTCGTCTGCGTTCACGAACCGAGATCGTGTTGGCATAAATACTTATACTTAATCAGCAACTGATTGCTATTTTCTCTGTCAACCATTAGATATTCTTATAGTAGTATTTTTTAAATCCGCCTTACTCTTTCTACGTTAATAGCACGATAATACCACGTTTAATTCGCGTATTTGATAAAGTAACTATAGATTTCCAATTGATAAAACATTCTAACGTTTATATTTTATAACTGTTGTACACTTCCTGTACAAAAATTATCTTTAAATATCTCTTTCGATCGATTGTCGGGACATATGTACGTAGTTATCTAAATCAGTTGTTTTAATATATCGTTATATATTAATTATGTATTAATTTAATATTTATACCGTTGCAAGTGTGCTGTTCTTCAATGCACCCAAGTGAAATGCTTTTTTACGGAGGAAATACGCGTCATACTGCGTAATGTAATTCGGTAATACGTGAGAATAGTGTTCTAGCATTCTAAATTTACATGGAAGTTGCATTAAATTAACGGAAATTGATCGATGTTGGCAATTTTCCGCACCTGTTTGAAATATCGTGGCCACTCTCTGGGCGTTGCTAAGGTAAAGCGTTTTTACTCACGTTTCGTCGCATGCGCGAGGAACTCTCACTCGGGTTGCGAAGAAATGTACACGTCTCAACGTGTTACATCCGTACTTTGGGATTCACGATTCACGATTCACGTTGCTTTTAACGTAGATCTCTTCGTTCAATGGTATTCCACGTGTTTGCAATTCTATGCGTATAACGTGTATAGATGATACGCATATGTGTATATACATGCGTCGATCACGAAAGGAATTATACGCGAAGTGACTGGTTGTATTATTAGGTCAACTGGTTCTGGCGCTACCATCGGTGTACAGTGTACATATTGATCTTCCGTGGCGGTCTTTTTGAATCTTCTTAAGTTACGTAGATCTCATAATTATTAAACACCGCCGATAGAATTGATTCTTTCGAGTGAGTGATCGACATCGTTAAATATTATATATATATATATATATATATATATATATATATATATATATATATATATATATATATCGATTGTAACTCTCTGCCGTCTAAATAAATTATATATATATATATATATATATATATATATATATATAATTTATTTAGACGGCAGAGAGTTACAAGTGTTATCACATCTGTGTGAGATTATGCTATTATTTTTATATTTCAGTTATATTTTATATTTAATATTTGCGGAATAACGATATCGATATCGCATTGGCAAAGAATATGATTTGACGCTGTTCCCGGCTGAGTAGCCGTGCGAACGAGTGTTCGTGTTAACGACGATCTGTCTGTGTTATATTATTTATATTCAACAGCCTAAAAGGGATAACGATTGCACGAAACGTTCTTGTATGAATAGAACACCTGTACGTATATACTCGAGTATTATGATCTATGTATGTTTCTAGCGAGGTTGGAAAAGTATGTGCAACGAATCGTTATTATATTTGTTACTTTGATATTAGGTATTTGAAAAGAGCAATCGCTTGGCAACTGTCGTTTCATAAAATCGCTATCTCAGCTTAGTGAAAAAGTTTGAACTCGGGGAGTCGATTCGCGATGACGTCGACTGTTCACTCTAATCGTTTTCAATTTCTTTTTTGTTTCGACTAGGTTCCGTGTGTAGTCGCGGTAACGGAGCAAGTAATCATCGTTACATCGGTATCTCGATAAAGACGATCAGAGTGTCGCGATGGTTGATCGTTCGATTCTTGGTAGCCAGTGTCTAAGCTCGAATCGCTATAGAATTCGATCGACCTACTACTATTGGGTTGGCAACTAAGTGATCGCGGATTTTGTTATTAGGTGGTATTGACAAAATCCGCGATCACTTAGTTGGTCATTGTATTCGAGTTTCTCGCGCTTCCTACTAGCCGTAATTACATCCGAATATTCATTTCTGCGAAAAATGGCTGTTGGTTGAAGAGTCTCGCAGAAACACGATGCCGCTGGTCGGCTTGTATTTCTGGGACATTCTATTTGCGTATATTTACGTCTATCTCGATGGACATATTCTTGTGCGATATGCGACATGCGAGCCTCTGTTGGAGAGAGATGCGTCTACACTCGGAGCCACGCACGGCAAATATCAAGGTCATGATGCGTTACTTATTTTGATGGACGTCTACGATGTCCGCGATATACATAAACGATGTAACCGCCATGCGCCTCTTCGGTTCAGCTTGCCCTTTCGTTATACGCGGCGCGTATACATTCGTATATGGATCTAGGTGTATTCGTTCAGAATTGAAAATTCCAACCGCCAGAACACGTGCTTAACGGGACGACTGAGGCGACGTCCCCGTCTCAACCTCTGACGTCGCGTCGAGCCGTGTCGCGCCGCGTCCGGTTCCGCCTTCTTTCCTTCAAATATACGGAATACAGCGGTAAAACAGTATTTTTCGTTGTAAATTGCACCGGACTGGCTGGTCGGTCGTTTCTTGGGACATTCGGTCAACCATTTTTGCAGAAGGTCTGACAGTATTTACGTATATCGGTGGACCTGACAACTAGATAAGGCGTAGATAAATTGTACAGCGAGGATGACGGTGTTACCCGCGATGAAATCGACATGTAATCGCATAAACTTCAATTGTTGAACGTTTGAAAGTTTCGCTGGTTTGTTAACACTTTGTCGAATTATCACGTCGTCGAGTTTCTAAGAAATTTGCACCAACTATGAGCGGAAGTTTCTAGCGAGTTTATTGGTTACAGAAAGTTATACCGTATATGAATAATTGAAAACTTAAATCCTGAAAATGCGTAGCTCGCATTTTTATCTATTTTGTACCAAATGCCTCGCGTTAGTTGAAACTTAATGTCAGTACAGATTCAATACAATTTGATTTAAATGTGATTTAAAAGTAATATACTTATATTTGATTCAATTATGGATGACTTAACGAGATTCAAACCGATCACGTATAATTTATTCGACGATGTTATTTCCAGTTAACGTTTAGAGTCAGGATGGCCGATATTCGCCTATCTTCGTCAAACTTTCAGCAAGATTAACAACACCTAGTTCCTCTCCTCGCTTATTATTCTCGGGCCATGAATTATCATGTTTGTTGCGTTCATTTAGCGGGTTCTAAAGTTTATATACTAGAATGTTGCTCTTTGGTGTTCGTTTTTCAGTGGGTCTACACACATGCCCTGAAGACCCAAACATGTATTACCATAATTTAAAGTCTAATGTCTCGTAGAGAAAAACGGAGAAGGAGAAGGAGAAGGAGAAGGAGAAGGAGAAGGAGAAGGAGAAGGAGAAAGAGAAGGAGAAAAGTGGTACTTTTGCGAAGGAACTCGTTCAAGGGTTGTGAAATTCTCATGTCGCGGAGCAAAATTTTATGCAAGAAAGTATGCTGGCGCTCTGTCGGTTTAATGTGGCCGCGAGAGGTGCAGAAATGAGAAAGCCTTTGACTGAAAATGTTGCGTTTACATAATGAAATTTGTTGGCGAGAATTTAACGACGGCCCGCCTGGCCGGATGGTAAGAATCTTTTTGTTGGCCACTGCGGTATCGTGAACAACGTGCGGTTCGTGGTTAGACGCGGATGCAACCAAAGAATCACAAACGGATTTGCTTTCCATCCTAAGAGCCGGCTCTTCTGTCTTACCTTCCTATTCCTTCTATACGCGTTTCCTCTTTGCTCTTTTGTTTCTTATCCTCGCGAGAACGAGGTTCGACCAATGGCAAAATGCATTTTCTTAATTTATATCTTTTTAAATTATATCCTTTTCGAAACGCAATCAGTCCGATTCTCTTACAAGTTTACCAAGTCTACCGGCCCGTTCATTTGTTTTCTCAGTTTCAAGATACGAGTTCATATATTATATTATCTGTTAACGTTCTCTTAAGTGTTAAACCGACGTATGTATTAGTAGTAGTGTATAAGTATATATACATTCGGTTTTTAATCGTCGTATATTCGCAACCACGTCGAACGATTTTGAACAACTTGACTTTTAATTTGTGTTTACGCTCGTTAACGTAGCAATTTTTCTTCCTTTAGAGCTATACAAGTAAAATAATAGATCTGCGTTGAAAAAGTGATTTGCAATTTTTTGAACGTAAGATGGTTTTTAATTCAGGTAACGTAACTCTCAGCGAAGCTTTAGGAAGAGGGGAAAGACTGTAACGTTATTACGCGAGGCACAATTTCCATTTGCTGTGGTAATACGTATTGTTCTGGCAGTTCTCTCAGTTTCGGTTTCTCTCTCTCTCTCTCTCTCTCTCTCTCTCTCTCTCTCTCTCATTCCGTGGCGCGATAGCTAGATCGGGATGACACGCCGATTTCGCCGAAACTCCTTCACGGTCTTTATTATTGAGAGCGAGAGCCTACCCTTTTAATCCCTTGCAATGGATGATATCGTAAACCACACACGAAGATAATCGCTACGGTGTACTTAGAACATCCGCCGGTTGCGTCGCATCGCGTCGTGTCGTGTCGTGTCGCTTCGTGGTGTTTCTGCGCGTGCGAGTGCCGCCGTATCACGTAAGTTCTGACGGGAAAGCGAGGAAGGCTGGAATTTTGCGTCGTAAAATTCCATCAACGCGCTGCTCTCGCGTGAAGAACGATAAACTCGCGCGTGTTTCGTGCAACGGTTTCTTCGTTCCTCCGCGTCCAACCCTCGACATCGAATTCCACAAATATCGCTATCACTCGTAGCGAATTTTCACACGGTCCACCTATATGTAATTACGAGCTGTCGAAATCCTCCAGTTTCAGTTGCCATTGTTCTATCAACGGACAAGCCGTTAGGTAATGAGCTGTGTTTTGTAACGGGAGTACTAAGGTACTCGGTGCCGTTGCGTAAATATCACTTTCCGATATATTAGTTATGAATCGATACCGAATGAGGAAATGGAGATGCAGTCTTTTTTAAATTTAAATAATTACCTTCCGAGTAAAGTACCTTTAAAATACCTTTGCGTTCGTGGACTTTGGTTCACTGCGATAGAAGCATGTACCGAAAAATGCCAGTGATTACTCTGTACGCGTAACAAATACTTTCCAATGTTGGTCCGATAGCCCCGAGTTCCGACCCAACTCTTATCATTCCAGTATTATCCAGTGAAGCACTCGGCAGCATTCGCTAGAGAAACGCGTATATCACGAAGAATGTAAGTACGGTGCATCAATGAAAAGGATGCATCTTTTATCTTGAGAGATCCGAGAGATCAACGTCGTACGAGTATAACGCGTGGCTCTCGTCATCGCGAAACACTATGCATGCCCTCGTTCTTGTACGTGCGAGCGAGAATTGTACGTACGTGGGCAAAATCGAACGGACCTCGTTACCAAGATGAATGGAAAAGGAACACGTCTGGATGCTCGGCGGATTTTTATTCGCTTCACTTTTTACCACCGATCAAAAGTTTCACGCCGGCATGGTAACTGTCCTTCTCCGTGTATTATAAAAGCTTATCGAATTACGAAACGCTTTGTATTTTTAAACGGTTTGTTAGATACTCGCAAGTAGATAAATAGAAAAGGCGCTTTTCCCTTCTTTTCCGTTTCTTTCATTTTTTAGGATAACGTTGAATCAACGTGTCCACGATTGGTATGATCCTGGCTAGAACGTTCGATTATATTCGTCAAATCGAAAGTCGTTCCATTTCGGTCTTTGTGAAAGACCGAATGTTAAGCGACCAAGTTCTCGAGAAAATGTCTTGGAATAATTACGTCATATAGATACATATGATTTACGAAGATTATGCCGGACGCACGTATCGAACGATGTTTTACGGTGCTGTTGGCATTCGCGTCGACGCGACTTTGTCGATCACGGTGGCAGTCGTGACCTTTGATGTCGCATCGCGACCGTTATGTATTTTGGTGTGATCGTTGAAATGGCGATCACAATCGTGCGTGGCCGTTGCTGGCTTCGTTCATCTTTCAAGGTGTAATACGGGACGATGTCAGTTTTTAGTGTGGCGTGCCAGGCTTTCACGATCATAAAAACTTATGCGGTAATTCACGGGCATCACTGCGGAACTGTATTCAACAAACACTGACAATGCGGTTTCGTAGCTTGTCTGTTATCGATCGAATAGCTTTCCTTTTGTGCGTCGGATTTTATTTTTTATCCATCGAGTGCTTTGCGACAAAAGATTCCGCAAACGTCTAGCAGCTGGATAAAAGAGTTGTTCGATGGCACGATCAGTGGCAAATTTCTTGGCCAAGAAAGAAGCTACGAGTGGGAACGATCGACGGTAAATTCAACGAGAAATATCGTACGTTTCGGTTTTATTTTTGTCTCCATGACTGACGTACTGTGATTTTCAGTAGGAACAAAATATCAAACAGTTTCAGCGTTATCAAGTTGCCGATTAAGCTTGCGATTTAGGATTATGATGTTTATTATCAGGATCAGGGGGACAGTTTTATGCATGTTGCACGGATTACGGGTTAACGTCCACACGGTGGACCACCGCGATATTGTGGTCTCATTACGCCGGGTTTCGTCACGGCTTAAACGCAAACCACGAATCCGGGTCACTCGCGCAATTCCGTGAGAATTGCAGGAGACAATACGGGCGTACCAATTTTATTTCACCGGTAAATTGGTCGATGCAGATGTAAGTTGTCTGTAGTTGAAGTCGTTCCACAGAAAAGTGAATTTACTTTATTTGTTATGAATTCGTTTACGTAATTTTACACGAGTCAGTCAGGGTTTTTGAACGACTTTGATAGTAGAGTAGCGGTCGTTGATATTTTAAACGAATTATTTTCGTATTTGTACCTATTTTCGATACGTATCGTTTAATTTGATTTTTATCGATTACCGTTTAACGTTTAATCTCGAAGGCAATCGAGTCATGCGATGCATGCGTATAGAGTAGAGAACGAGACGTTCGAAATCACCGATCAGCATCAGTCATATCGCGATATTCCGGTCATAAAAATGGACAAGATATATATGTAAAAATGTTTCGATATATGTACGTTTGTACAGACAGAAATGAAAAGAGAAAAGGAAAAATGCGAGGAAATGTGAAAAAAGAAAAAACTTTATTCCTGTCCATTTCCCATCAAAGACGATAAGGTATGATGAAAGGAAAGATTTCAAGTGCCTCACCCTGTATACACGAACCGGTCGGCATTCGTGCTTCATATTTCAAGTGCAAAAATACGGCGGCTTAACGTTTCTCGAACAAGAGGTAGAAAAAGAGGCAGTAGAGACTCACGGGCGCAGGTTTGGTTGTGGCCGCGACCAGAGCGTAAGATGGCACTCGAATGGCTCACGTCGAGAGACGAGTATCGCATGCATACGCTTAGAACTGGTTTGCTCGGGCGTACGAGAAACGGTGTCCTTAAAGAAAATGGAAAGGTGGGTCGCGTTCGAGAAGATCCCTTCTATCTTCCCGGGGGCTGTGGCTCGGTCGATCGTTCGTTCGTTCGTTCGTTCGTTCGTTCGTTCGTTCGTTCGTTCGTTCGTGCGTGCGTGCATGCACTGCACACGCAACTCTTGTACATGCTTGCTTACGCGAGACGCGACACAGTCACGTTACGAGCGATCGCGCCGATTCGAACCGAGTCGAGCCGCTGCGCTGGTTTCCAGTTTCTATCGAAAGCGTGGGGATGTTTCGTAATTACTCGGTTTGGTCTTTGCGCACGGTCACTGTTCGCTCCGCTCCATTCCAATTATACGCTGTTGACTCGGTTGACTGACGGCCGTCCACTTTACGCCGATTGAAACGTTCTTCATCGCTGCGCAAAGGCAAGCCGCTATTGCCATATTTCCGTCGTCGCGAATCTCGTGAGCAAACTTGCCAGCTTTTCACCGATGACGTTATTGATTTCTGAAGGGAACTTGAAAACCTGTTAACAAAGCCGCGTCCATGCCATTTTTCTTCATTCGGTACTCTGGCATCATACAGCGTAATAATAATAATCTAAAGACATGTCATTATTTTCTACCGATAATTTTTATAAATACAACTGAAATCTCACTAAAACCTCTAGTTTCAGCCAGGCAAAGTATATCGAGAAACGTATCTAGATCGATCGCTTCAAAAGGTAGTCCGCTAAATCTTCTTCTACATTCTTCGAGTTTGATTCAATCGTAAAAAAGAGTAGGTTGATTAAAAACTTACAATATCTATAAGGTATAACGTTTATGTAATACGTTTTGGTTCATAGGTTAATTAATCGTCGTGGTTTAGAGAACGAGGAAAATAATATAAGGAGTACAGATAGATAAAATTAATTAAATAATATACAAGATGAGGAAATCAAAGGTTACTACTCTTTCGTGTGTTTGTTCGATACAGGATAACATACGTACTGATTAGTTGAAATATTTAAGATTGAAATTCACGCGAGAGATCAGATGTATATCTTACATGAAATGTACAGAATAGTCAACGAGATTGGTAACCATTGATTAATTTTCTTCGTCCCTTCTCTTGCCTTTGTCATAGCAGTTTATCTCGCTTTGAGATGTTTTTGATTGTTACGATAGATGGTTTTTTTTTATTATTATTATTATTTCTCGGATGTACTCTCAGATTCTAGAGAGATCGGACAGAAAGCATTATGTAAAGGGTACTTCTCATTAACGGAGAGCGGCTGTGCGTCGTTCGAATCCGGTTTTCATGACATAAGCTACGTGGCTTGAATCGGTGGTACATATCTATCAATGAGTGTGTACTAGTATTTCGATACGCGTACCAGGTATAATACATACATCGGATGCGTTTACTCGAACGATCGAACGTGTAAACCGTCTACACCGTCTATACTTACAGCGAATAGCGGTAATTTGACAATCGGGCAACATTCCGCCACTTACAATTGGTTGATAGCTATAACGTAAAATCGTCGAAAATGAACATTTTAGTTTCTAAAATGGTTGTTCGCCATAGGAACGTTACTCAATTTTCTTGCAATAGCATATTTATTATTACCATTAGCATTAGCATATTTATTATTAACGATATAATCATTATTTCCTCGTTATATCAAGTACAGAGATGTTTGTTAAATTATTTATAGAAAAAAGATTTTTCCAAAAGGTATTTTTAACGAAATTAACAAATGACTCGCAATGTTATCGATCATTTATGAAAAAACGCGTGCTTTTCATAGGTGGGTGCAAATGCACGAAAAGCGTTACGCGACTGCGATTCGTATGTGCTGTAAAACACGCTGGTTGTACGGTGGTTGTGAAAGGTTCGCGATCAGTTTCATACAGGTGTACAGTGTTCGCGTTAGTTAGAGATCTGGATGGACATGTACGTCTCGTAGTAGGTATCCAACAGGTACTTGGTACAATGAGATGCCTAAGTGTGCGCCGCTGGAACGTTATCAACGAGCTAACCTAACAGGTACCTGGCGTGTAACGATTGGCGGGAACCATAAATCGATCGTTTAATTGCTCTCCCGTCGCGAGGCGTTTTACTAGCCCGTCGATTCGCGTTGGTGCTCCTTTTACGTTTGAAGAAGCCCGAACACAGTTATACGCTTATCCATGACCAGGAGGAAGATCGATGTCGGTGAAACCTCGGTGACTCGAATGAATCGCGAAACAAGCACGAATTGCCCTGCTGAAAACGCGGAAGTCGTGACCGTGGTACCGACTGCTAGTATAGATCTTTGCTTGAAATCCTACATATCGTAATGCGGAATTTGGAATTGGAGTCTCGACTTATCCTATCTCTCTTGGCCTAACGCTACTATGCGATGCCTCGATTTCTGTCCAACAACAATATCGCTCTTTTTCCTTTTATATCCATATCGCTTTTATATCGCCGTTTTCAATTTAAAAATCCCTCCCCTATTATTATTATGAAAATCTATCCAGCCGTTTAATACTCGCTTTCCTTGCACGCTTGTTACATACGATGTTTTATTACTCCTGGCGTAATACAAACGTAACCGGGTACGTCTTGACCTCTTGTTGACGTCTAAATCTCTTCAAATGTATACTTATATTCGATCGAAGGTTAGCTTATCGTCTCTCTTGACCGTAAGTAATCGCTCAAATCGACGAACGTTATGGAGAAAATCGATGCGCGCCCACGTTCTATGAATCGTTTTGCCGAACACAAAGTGCGATAAATCGACGCTCATTGGCTCGCCGGTTCACCGTGTTTTCCTTAATCTACACGAAAGATATAGGAGCGAGATTGATCAATTATTATCGGCTAACGTATATTACCTCGCCATAAACGTTACGAGCTCGTTGACTGACAACGCCAAGAAAGTAAAGAATAATTGCTATATACGGTTCCGGTTTCAATAGAATGGAACACATCCCTACGAATATTTATCGAAACGGTTACTCTATTCTTCAACCATAATCTATCAATCTATCAATGTGGTGGCTAGAACTATCGGCGACTATATAGACTACACGTCTGTATAAAGCGAATCCTTTGCCGCCTACGGTCACGCAGTAACATGTTTCACATCTGTTAGCCATTCATCGGGGATTGCCGTGGTCGATCCCCTCGGAAATGCCCTAGAGTTCCATTTTCTCCATTACGTATCACGTATCTGTGGTATAGAACTTGTTAACTTTAATCGGAAATCGGTCGTACGCGTAGTTAATTGCTTACGTTCGCGTATCGAGAGCGGTAATACGGACGTTTAGCTCTGCTCGGTTAACGTGACGAACTCGACGAGAATCAGACTTACGATTAGAACAATAACTATGAGATTGTGGCTTTGTTTGTCAAATCTTGGCTGTGATTCGGTAAGATTCTCAGGTTACGTATGAACAGGCTATTCGCGCAAGTTTTGCACAAAGCTTACGCTAAGTATTAGAAATCCATCGGAAAATTGTTACGTACTTGTACCGAAACGGTATAGAAGCTGAATTTTATTACTTAATACCTCTACGGTATTTACGATTTTATAAATTCTGAAAAAAAAAAAAAAAAAAAAGAAAAAGAAAAAAAGGAAAACGAGAGAATCGATTTTTATCGCGCACGCGTAACGCTATTTCAAGTATTTGAAGAATTTTCGTTTCGTTGAAAATAAATAGGAGGAGAAAAATGTTGATAAGGATATCGTTGGTAGCTCTCGATGAAAATCTTTCATATCTCTCGCTGCCAGTTAATCGCGCGAAACGACGTTATAAAATTTTCAAACGTTCAACGGAGGGAAAGAAGCACCCACATGTTCTTCGTATAAACGGATGCACGACAATATTATTCCGATGCTTTTATATGTATCATCTTTAATACAGAGACGCTAACGTTCGTTCCATCGACTCGTAGAGGCATGCAATCACGGAGCGATGCTGGGAAAAAATTCAAAAACTAGTTCCCTTCGAGTCCGTGTATCCGTGTATACGTGTATACTACCCGATCAAAATACGTTCGGTGAATTCGCTGCGGCGCTGTGACGCTCATCGATGGGACAGTTTAAAATAGGAATTCCTTGCGCATCGAAGGGAAACCTCGACCATCTTGGTCGACCGGCAACCCCGTTGTCTCTCGTTTTTTTTCGGCGCTGAAATTGTTTTGCCGCGTACACCGACCGATGATCCTATATATTTATTCCGATCATCGTAGCTCGAACTTTTATATGTTCGCTATTTCAAAGGCAGCTGAGGGAATGCCGTTTATATCATGTGGCAGAATAATGCGTGAACGTTCGCCAAGGTTTATGGGCCATAACGTGTTTCACATTGACACAAAGGTAGAATCGAAGCGTTTCGAATAAACTACGGAAGAATTTACCAGCTTGTTTTCCTTTTTTCTTCTCGTTTCGTTTCGCTCGCGCTCGTATACACGCGAGCAACAAAACAGTCTCGGTGTAGTAATAGAATAGCTTCAGTAGCATCTACATATTTTATTACTAGAGACGCAACGCAGGGTTAATGTTATGCAAATAGGTACGTTATCGCGTCGATCATGTGTTCGTTAATATTTCTTTTTCCAAAGCAAAGTTTCTTGGGGGTGGAAAATTGGTCGTTAATAATCGTCCCGCTCTTAAGTTTCCTCCTTCTCCCTCTCATTTTCTCTGTACTCGAACTACTTGGCGTTTACTTATTATTTATGACGGCTAATAGCACGAACCTTGTACTCATTACACGCTACTACGGCGAAACCGTATGCAGTTAATTAATAACGATTTTACGAGACGACTACTTTGTTATAGATACGCTTCTCGAGTCGTATGTTCGCTAGAATTTATACCTATTCGCTATCATTTATTTATTAAGTTTTTGTTCGTTTTCTCTAAAAACAAAAATGTCACAAAATAGATGAACCTTTAATCTACCTTTAAATCTTCTACACGTTCGGAAAAACGATGATAATTCATTTCGGTAGTCTCTATGGATATGATTATAGATACGATTATAATTATATACAAATATATACAGCAATTTGTTACCGTTCTTACGACTATTAATCTGCCTATCTACTTAGCTACCTCTACCTACATAAAATAGCTTGCACAATCGTATTTACGTGGATAAGAAGAATTCTTATCGATACGCAGACAGTAAATACGCACGCTAGCGCTCGCGAGAAATGCCCAACGACTGTATAAAGTGGCGATGCAACGCGGAAAAGAAATGTTTTGTGTTTTGTTCGGCCCTTTATAGCACTTGGAGAGCGCCTCTTTATAACGTAATTATCAGTTTCGTGGAGGGAAATGTGGACACGTGAACGAGTATTCGCTCATTCTGCTCAATCTGCTCGCGGTCGATCGTTACGGGTTGAACTTTCCACCGAGCAACTCGTTCACGGACGGTAATATGCGTTGGTACTTTACTATAGAACCATTAAGTGATCGCTATTAATTGCGAGTTTATTAAACGTTGGGAAAAAACGAATTGCAGAGCGGAACGAGCTCGAGCCACGATTCCCATCGAAATAACGCCGAGTAGGCGGCTTATCATCATGCCGACTTTCACGCTACGTAACCTTCCTCTTTCGTAGCTGCGTTGCTGCTCTTCATCGTTAACGATCCGTTCGATAAATCGGAGGAACACGGAACCATTGATATCGATTGACGGTACTATCTCTCCCCCTCGGTTCCCTACCTCTGGTTCAAAAGGATGACAGGTTGCCTCGAAATTGGACCAAACTCCGTGGACTCTTTCGACGTCTACGATGCGCGACGCTTCGGTTCACGCTAACGTTTACGAGTATCATCCACCGTACGGTCGGATCGAACGTTTATCGATAGTCGCTGCTTGAGTAACAGCGTGCGTGGAACACGGTTTCTTTACTTGAGAAAGACGGTACATCGAACGTCGATCGTCCTTGTCTCGAATTCAAATCGGATAGACGTGATTTTACTTTTTCATCCATCGTTTCTTCTTATCGTTTCGGCGAATCGTTATTAATTTGAACTGTGCAAAAAAGCGATATTTCGAAATAAGAATTAAATAAGAAACTGTTTATCCGTAGGAACAGGAAATTTGGAAGAAAATTGAAAATCGAACAATCCCTTGGATATACATATGTACGTATTCGGCGTGTAGAGCACGATGGAGTATCGCAGTTGATCGTATCTCGGACATCCGAATGATCAGAAACGGTTTGCTGTCGAAAAGGATTTCCTCGCGACCTAGCTGTACTCGTTCCGCATGGTATGCTATAATTTATCGCGTTCTCATGGCATGGGAATGGAGTATTCAGGCTGTACGCGTCATAGTTTCCTAGTTATTAATCAAGATACATCGAACGGTTGCCGCTTGCCACGTTTTCAGGGTTTCGTAAGTTGTTGCGTTCAATTCAAATTCTTCTTGTGGATCGAACGGTGCACAGCATCGCGCATGTTTTTCAGAAAACTTCTGCGCTTTGCTATTTCCGAACTCGTAGAAATAAGAAAGGTGAAGCTATTCAACGGTGTAGCATTTGTCGTCGAAATAGTAAATAGTAAATATTTTTATAAATTATTCGTCACTGTCAACGATTTCAGAGAATGCAGATATGTAGTTACAAATAAAATATTTGTCAAAAACGAATTAATCTTTCTAATTGATCTAGCTAGTTGTACCGTTATACTACGATTCATAGGACGCCTATATGAAAGCGAAAGATTTAAAATGTATGTGTATCGTGTTTGTAGGAAGCACTAAACATTTCTATAGACGTAATTCCCGTGGGATGCATAAAAGAAATATTAAAATTATAGGTATCCCCATACGACTGGCAGTAAAGTACACTTTTATGCCCATTAAGGGGAAACCCGGCGAGCAAACGGTGCTTCGGGCTTCCTGCCGGAGATAAGTGAGATACAATCCAACCATCCAAATATTTCGACCCTGCACGACTATTAAAGGCAAATCTTCGCAGACACAAAAATACAACAGCACCTTTGGTCGTTCTAATAATTCCACTGGAATTCCATCGTGACGCCACCTCGAATGTCAATGTTTATAAATAAAAAAGAAAGGTATGTTAATGTTTTCAGGTACAAGAATAAGAGCGTGACATCGTGCTTGGAAAATTTAGTTAAAAAGAAAAAGGAATTTTCTGGTTTTTACGATCGAACCTAGTGGAACAGAAGCAAGACGTTGGTTATTACGAAAGATTAATATGTCAAGGTTTGGGCTAGGTTTCCGTTAGGAAGAATATCAAATATCCAAAGGCAGTTTTTACGTTGTCATTCCCCCCCCCCTTTTCTAACACACGTTTCCATATTCTATTTAACTAAAACGAAACTCGTGCGAACGGATGTTGGAGGAACAACGCGAACTCGGTGCAGAAATGGTCGTTGTACCTTCTTCGATGTTCTTGGTTGCCTCGCGAGTATTAAAACCAAGTCTTTACGACTCTCTGCGATCTGTTCATTGGTTCTTTGAGACTTCGGAAGAGAAACCTTTGCATGCATCTTTGAACCGGTATTACGCGTCGCGCAAAGAGTATCGCGGAGCCAACGAGAATCCGCAGCGGATAATTTTCTTTATATTTTTACCTTTGTTTGTCCAAGTATTCCCTTAGACCATTTTTTTTTCTTTTTTTTTTTTTTTTAACTTACTAAGAAATTTTATTCCATTAGACAGCAATTTTTGTTTCAAGTAAAATTCATTCGAGCCTAATGGATCGACGATTGTCGAATAGAAAAGTGTTAGATATCAACGTTAAGAACGAACTGTTAAAACAACATGAAACTCGTAGCAACACGAAAAGAATAAAACTTCGGCAACATTGGATTTCGTACCTGTACATTTTTTTGAAGATATCACTTTTGTAGACACGCTCTAATCGACACGCGGAAGGACTCGTTCGATCGCAGAATCGGTCGGCTACGAATTTCGGGCCCGTTCTTTGATGCGTGTCGCGTCGTTGTATAAACTACCACCGCTCGGATTCGCAACGAACGATAAATTAACAAGACATTCCCTTGGTTGATAGCCGCGTCCAGTGGAAACCAGTGCGATGTCGTGCTTAAGTGAATTGTACTCGCATGTACGTTTCGTTATACTTATTTACGAGCAAGCAGATATGCGAAGTTGGCATAAATAACGTGGGTATAGGTGCACCCATTTCGCCGAGTCTCGGTACATAAATCGTCGTGGTTGGTGCCGTAGCGAGATATCCGAGGTTACCCCTGAGCTAGAGGGATCGAAATCGATTTTGTTAGCGGCGAACGAAGATAAAATGAAAACTCGCGTTTTTATTTCGTCGAAAGTTGGAAACTTGTACCTGTTATAGGAAAATTTCGCCGTTAGAATCGCGCATGCAACGCGATCAAGACGGCTTCTAAATATCGAGATTATCGAGCGATGATTCATAATGGCAGAGAGATGTTACGATGAGCGGAATCGCTGGTCGATCGGTGTTGATTTATCGAGCGCAATGTGCACGAGTCGGCAAACGTCGTGGGAGAAAAAACGGGTTAAGTTACGATCGAACGTGGTTGGCGCGGGAATCCGCGGCCGCGTCTCTTCCGCGTGGTTAGACGCGCGCCCGAACCAACGGTCCTTGGCCGCTTCGCATCGCGTCGCGGAAACGATACTCGAGCAAGATACGAAGATCGCAATGGACTTTGTTCGAATCCTAATGCCGGACGAACGAACCGTGAGCGACTAGCGTTGTTTGATTGGCACGTTCGTTCGGCCGCGTGCTCTGCTCTTGCTACCGCAAATTTCTTTTATATTAATCGCAACGAATCGAGTGATAAAACCTCGTTTCGATCACTCGTCGGATTATTAGTTTCATAGTAATATAATATATAAATGGTAAATTAGACTAGATATATAAATGGTAAGACTAAGTAAGTATGTGAGGAATTCTGGCACAGCGAGAATTCCAAGCATCGACACTCTTTGGACGAGTCGGTTTAAATCAGTATGACAACGATAGCGTCGACGAGTCAAGTTACGCAAACAACGACCAAAGTGGCAAAGAAAAAAGGAGAATAGCGATTGTATTATAGAAACGGTAGCGGAAACTAAAACCAGTCTAACAGAGTTTCAATGCAAATCGTAGGCGGATTGGATGTTGCACGACGTATACGACAGGTGTGTTTCATCATGAACGATGCACGAGCATCGAGAAGCGTGGTCGTGCACCAGAGAACGAATGCAGTTCGTGAGTGCCTACGCGTGGTGTTAGGATCTAGTTGAACGATTCGTAAGAGAAAACAACCCTGTCCCTTACGATGCGACGTAACACTTATTGTCTAAAATTCTAACTCTAAAAGAACATCTCGTCTTGAAAGATGTCTCATAAACTTGTCGACGTTTCTCAAGTATTTATGTGGTCGCGACGAGATGCGACGAGATGCGACGAGATGCGACGAGACGCGACGAGACGCGACGCGACGTATCGTTCGTCCTGATTCGTGCGATTCGTTCAACTTAGCCTGAAAGTCGATCCGCTTTTTCCGTCGACTTTGCCTTTTTTGGATACGGTAATCGATTAAGAGTATAAGCGGTATTCGAAACGGTATTCGAAACGGTATTCGAAACGGTATTCCCATGGCATTCAAAATTTCACGAAGAATGTGACAAACATTGACGCATGGAGTTCGTTCATGAAAACGATTGCAATTTCGAAACACATCGAAACGATTAAACGCTCGGATAGGCGTTTAAGTCGCATTCTGGTCGAGTGGCTGTGCGCGTGTTCCAAGAAGCGAACGAAACTCCGAAAACAGGCTAACGATAGCGATCGCTCGTTAAGCGCACGTTAATTACAAGAATTGCCATATGATGGATCGAACGCGACAGCCGCTGTCCAAGGCAGCTCGACAGAGTGCGAATCGTTCTCGAGGTGCTCTCGCGTTATTTCACCACGCTTCGACCGATCCATCTGTTTCCACCTGTATACGATATAAATGCTACTTGACGTACGCTTTCGTTTTAATAGTTTACCCGTTTGCCGATATGCGTAAGTAAAATGTGCAGGTTGTACAAAAGTTAGCAAAGGTATAACGGAAAAAATGGGCAAGCAGGCAGACTTGGTTAAACGAGAACATTGCGCTTGTAGATTATATAGTCGTAAAGATATATGGACTGGCACGGGCTATATTCGCTGGCTTTCACCCCTTATCTTTTTCATCGTGATCGCCCTTGCCGCCGCCCCCCCCCCCCCGACCGTTATTCCCTCTTTTCCTGTTGCGGTGTATCACCACGGTCGAGAGTCTATATGCAGTCTCACCTGCATCCTACATCGTCGCTCCCCTCCGTAATGGTCGTTGTATTCGTTGATTTTCGCAATACCAGATTTTCCATTCGTTCAGTTCGTTCTACGATTCGGATAAAACGCTTTAGTCTCGCGTTTGACGCGTTTTAAGTCGCTGGGAGTGGTAAGGTAAACGAGGGGAAAAATACGACTCCGATGTCGCTATTGACGAACTCGTTTTCACACGTTATACTTTTACTTTCATCTTGCTGCGTATTTAAATGCGCATATAGTGCGCGTACTTATGTGGTAGTTGAAGAATATCGCGCGATTATACTCGCCCGACAAGTTTCTACTTAGAATTCTGCTATAATTGCCAGCGTTATTGCGTTCATGATTTATCGATGAAGAGCAGCGTTACTCACTGTTGCGTATGATGATTATACGACTATATGCTGCTAGTAAAAATATTTTGTAACGACAATCGTAGACGGGTGAAAGTATCGGTAGTGGGTAAATTATTGTGAAACGAATTGGAGAGATATCGTCCGAATTCTCGGATATTTCAACGGTCCGTAATAATTTCTGGACTTTCGAATATTTATAAAACGGGATTTATCCCTTTCGTCCTTAATTGGAAATACGTATTCGTTGTGTTCGTTAATGACGAAAATACTACGACGAGAAACTTTGTTATTCGCGTATAATTTGTTGCCGCATGTCGAGCAACGATAAGAGTTAAGATGTAAACGCGTGCGATGAAATTTAAGAATGATAATCGCGTGCCCGTTGTATGTTTTTAACGAACGACGGAGCACGGAAGCATACGCAAGTTACCTAACCTAACCAAGCGGTACGTTTCTTTTCAAAGACAACCACATTTACTTAAAGTAATTCTCATTCCCCCCCCCCCCCCACCCCCGAGGACGTTGAAATTAACGCGAACGACGTACTACCTACGCGGGTTCGCTCGAACCATCGATCTTTTTGCCTTCTATTCGCCAGACCTTCGTCAATCGCCTGAGAGAAGTAGAATACAGCGATGAAATTGAAAACTTGCTATCGCGTCGTAATTTCCGTTGGATAACGGTTGACGTGAAATCAGGAGACTAACGTACCCTACGAGGATTCTGTAGATTCAATTACTACCATCGGAGGCTCGATTTCATCGACGAACATTTCCGCAGGAAATGCCTATTTAACGTCGGGTTAAAGAATTTCCTGGTGGCTTAGCTTACCTTGAAAGCTAACCCTTTTACCCGTAGTCTTAACTGTATTAGGATTTGCTATTCGCGATTCGAATCAAAGATTACTTTCAAATTGATTCGGATAACTTTAGAATAGAAAATATACGAATCACGTATTATCGTCGTTGTACGATCGTTGCACGATAAAAATTTAATCAAAGTCGCTGTTTCTTTTTTCAATTACGATCAGAAATTAATCTAATAAAACAATCCCGTAACACGGTACCGTAAATGAGCAAACGCGTATAATCTCCGAATGGTACTTGTGGCAAGACTCGTGTGGAGAGAACGAGAGGAAATTAGGGCCCTCCGTTTCCTTGCATTGTCGTCGCGAACAGGATCACAACGGGAACAATAAAAATTAACGGTCACGGATCAGCCGCAAATCCAGGTGACTCGCGTCTACGCGAGTACGGTTATTACGCGATATCTTAGTACGTACGTTCGAGTTAGCTAGACGCAATCGGGGACGAGCTATTGTTCCCAAGAATAAGAGCGATTCCCCGGAGAACAGGATTTTCAGTCTCACGCTATCGTAAGTTACGAGATTGTTTCGCGGTAGAAAAGCAGGTATGAAAGGGACGAGAAGAAAATGCGATTAAATTAGAATCGTAAGGCTGTGAAAGCAAAGTAAAACCTTCACCGAAATGGCAAATATAGCGAACAGGTGAGAAACGGTTTGTATGCAAGCTTGGTATAAATTTTTAAAGGCAAGCATGTATCGCGATGAACCGCGGAAAACGACGGAAGACCGCGGGAAACAACGCCGAAAATGAAATTTTTTTTGTAAGTGTATAAACAAATGTCCAATTAGTTAATACCAAAAGTAGAACACTGTATTTATATTTTTTATGGAAAGTAAATCAATTATTTATTTTTTCCATTTCGTCTTAACCTTTTGTCCGCTAGTGTACCTGGTAAAAAGTTGGACATACGTAAGAATTGGAGCACTCGGTTCTATGGAAAGGATCCGAACGAAGGAGAACAAGACGGACGTGAGAGAAAGGCAGAAAATTATTCTTGCCCAATGTAGTATATTAACTCTGAGTTTGAAGTTATTAAAACTCGTTAGAGCGATAGAAAGCGGTCTCGACGTCGAAGTAGAGTTCAAAGGTGCGTTAGATTCGACGATGCCACGTGGTAATCTACGTGAAGCGATAAGTAGAGGCTAGTAGTTGGTTGATTCGGAACTACCGCACCCCCTATTCCAGCTGCGGTATACGTATAACGTAGATCGTTGGTCTTGCTCGGCCATCGTTTCTAGCAGCAAATGTATTCGGAACGGAAGAGCGAGGGAAAGAAAGGGGCAGGGTTAATCGTTCGCGAGGATTCTTCGAGCACGTAGTTCGCATCGAGGAGCAGGTGCATTCTCGTCCGTTCGGTGTAACAGACGACTCGGATATGCATATTACACACAACGCGTCCGGCGATACGTTATGCAGACCGATAGTCATAGCAACATCGTTGTTTCGGTCCGTATACGCGTTATATCGTTTTCTGCAGTCACGTTCGGTAATCGCAACCTTGTAAAACTGTCAGCCACGTTGCACTAGCTTTCCTCGATATCGACCAACGTGTTATCACGAGGGATCGTTCAACACCGCGTTTTGTCATTTATCCAACGAAACGTGCCACCATAAATTCTCCCGGGTAGAAGTAGACCTATAGAAATAAATTTCTCACAAAGATGCGATAATTTATTACAAGTTATTTTCTTATCATGGATAAGAGTGCCATGGAAATATAAAGATAAGTAAGGATAAGAAGAGCAAGATTCGAAGACCATTTTTATATAGGAGATGGCAATGGAAGCTGATTAAATGCAAGCAACGGATGAAACGAAAGAACGAAGAAATTGCTGTTTCGTTGCTCGAGAGAAAGTATAAAAATGGATCGTAATGGAATTACGTATACGGTTGTCTTGCGTCAAATTTCTGTTTCGCGTCGAGTTTACGTTGACTCCGTCTAACGTCTGACATTTCAGATCGACGCTGACCTTTTCTACTCCGTACGTCTTTATACGTTTCTCGCTTCTGACTTCTCTGGTATCTATTTCTATTCCTCTATCAGCGTCACAGAGTCGGACTGTTCGTCGAATCGAGTTGTTTAATCGTACACCGTCCAAAAACTTGTCAATTTTACCCACGTATTTACCTTTTCGTTGGGCATATCGATATTTTGTCATTGCGTCGAGTTAGTATCAAGCGATAAATCAAGCGGCTACGTATCGAAAGATGGATTAGAACGTGCGAGATCTTATTAAAAGTTGTTCCCTGACATTTTACCACGGTTTACTTCCGACTTAGATAGCACTGGTTCAAGAAACGGTCATACTTTCGCGATTAATAAGGCAGATAGTAGAAAGTGAAGTAATTCTGCTGCTGTAGAAACGTGTTGTGAATGGAAGTCGCTGTATCGCGTAATCGTGTAATCCTGACTTTCGTGACTTTTACTAGGAAAAAGCTACAGATTTGGTGGGAGAATCATTGTGCCGAAACGTTTCGGTAAGTTTAAACGCTATACGTTTATCCATCGTTGTTACGCTCTATCGTGAAATTACCGGATTCAAATATCGTTGAAAAAAAAGAAAAAAGAACGCGTACATTCGTTAAGGCGGTAGCGGTAGCAGAATAGAGTTTCGTCGTGTCAACGTTCGTGATCAATTGGAAAACGTATAATTTCGCCGGAAGGAAAGATTATACTAGCGAAGCAATCGAGAAAGGTAAATAAACGAATCGTTTGGTTGATATTTCTATTAAGATATCGCTTGTACATATTTATATCGATGTAAATATGTATACGCTGTGTACTATGCGCTGTGATCGGTACAAGATAAATTTAAGATATTCTTAGAAGGATACAATAGGAATATTCTAAAAATATGCTCATCGACGAGTCTTACCTAGCCGCGAATATTTCACGCAAATAGACTTTTATCGCGAACAAAATTTCGTATTGAATTTTCTCGGTATTTGATAAATAATAGAGAGGCGGATGGGGCTATGTTTTCACGTTAAACGTTCAGAACTCGGTAATAACTCGTCGCCCACGCAGGGAAGTGGTCGCGAAACTCGCTTCGCACACACTTATGTACTCTTTAATAGGGAGGATTCGATGAAACTGATAGCGTTAAAGCGGTTGAACCAACGGGAGACGCGTTGAAGCCTGAAAATGCGAATGTGGGATGGTCACGTATGAGAAGTTGATTAGAATTCTTTCAACGAACTGAAATCTCGTATCCCTGTATAATTGTCGAGATAGCGGTGACCCGCGTACAAGCAAATGAATAATTCCATACGGTTTGGACAATGAATCGTATTCCCATTCGTGGTGTAGCAGAATTCTATTTCGAACGTGATATGCGATACGAATGCCAAAATAACGTATTACGATGTTCGTTACTATAGTGGTACGTGGTATTATTTTAATTATTCTCGGGTAATTGAAGGACGTTCGAGATAATCGAGGCGTAACTTTTCATAGTTAAACCGACCGAACGCGCATTGGACTGCGTTAAACTTTATTTGCAAGGCCACACGATGAATTCGATAAAAATGTATCGCTAATAGAGCAAATGATAAATTTGAAAACTCGCAATGCGTTCGGTAAGCGCGATTGATAAGTAAATAGAATATGGAAATACCGCGGTCTGGGCTTGGATCCAAGAAAAAAAGTCGCTGTTCCTTCGAAATATAACTATTCCTTTTAACTTTCTATCACGCTTCACGAAATATTTGTATCCTGTTAGTTTGCTGTCTATTCTCACGATGTTAATAACACGGTGGCGGTAATGTTTATGTGCTACTAAATCATAGCCTGTCTCGTTCATCGATCCTTTCTGGCATCCTCAACGAATTTAATGATGTAATTCTTGGAAATTATGGCGCATACTTGGACTTTCCATTCCAAGAGGATGTACGCCAAGAGCGACTGGATGTACGCCAAGTGGAAAATATGGAAAGTATCTACCATAGTTAACTAGGTATTTTTATTTGCGAGAAACTCGCGTAAACAAAGGAAAGACGCCAAATTATCGAAGCAGCTTTACTAGACACGCCGCTGTAAGCCACGGACGCGTATAAGGCCGCAACGTACTCATGCCTCTACTTATGTATCTTGCTCGTTCAATGGACTTTCTACGGCTCTCGCGTTGCGTCAATCTTAAAATCGTAGGCAGCCGAAAGTATCTTGGTGAGGCAGCCTCGTTCGATCGCGATCCACACACACTTCCAAAAGGATATTTTCTATCCCGATACCAGATATTCGTGTCTCGTCGCTACGTAACAACTTGATAGGGCTGTGACGGTATTTAAATCGTGACATGGCTCTGTTGAATCGCATGCATCCAAATGCATGAAAGATTAGAAAAAGACAGAAGAGCGAAAAGAAACGAGAGAAAGAGAGAGAGAGAGAGAGAGAGAGAGAGATGGGCGGCAGGGGTAAACTGGCCGCAAAATGTTGGCCATTATCGACAGTCCGGCAAGGAGGAGGCGTTGCAGTTTGTAGACACGTTTGATGAGAACGCGCACGCGTCCAGGTGACGGGAACACCTCGGATCCGAATGTACGCGGGCGAAGATCACACGATACCGATAACATTGTTTCCCTTTGTCCAGCACATTTATAAGCGCCGCAAACATCCTTATTACATACGGTGCATCAATATCGCATTAGCATAGACCCCACGTAGGCTAAGCGTTAGTTCTCTTTTTGATCCTGTTCCTTATGAAATTCTGCCTGGAAACGTGAGCGAGGGGGGATATGAGACAGGATGCGAGTTTCGCGCCATATCTTGTTAAGTATTCTTTTCCTCTCACGTGTCCTATACCTCACGTGTTACACACGTAAATTTGTTTACGTCAGGGCTTCGAACGAAGCTGCTTAATACCTCTTAATTAAACCGTCGCGTCGTTACGCGACCTAAAGAGGAACAATTCGTAGATCGCAATCGCAATAGGAATCGACCGTGTTCGTTTTTCTTTATTTTCATCCCTTATTCCATCTATTCCGTCCCTCCTTTACATAATAACGTTTTAATTACACGTTTTACGATACAGTTTCTACGACCTCCACCCACGCTGATTTTAATTATTGCTCTCTTGTTTACCTTGTAGTTTCTGCGTTTCGCCATTTCCGAAGAGCTTCGAGTAAGTCTCAGCTACGTATGCTGCTATCTTTTTTCGCTGTTTTCCTTCTTAAGCCAATCGGCAGGGAGCGGCTGATAAAATACGCTTTATTAATAGTTTCGAAACGATTCAAGTTGACTGTTTGCGAGCCATTTCGCGCTTGGTATTCGATAAACTGTTTCTCGTGGGATTTGAGCAGCTTAAGGCTTAAAATCGTGTCGAGTGACGAACATTTGGCTTTTGTTCGTAAAACGATTGCACTGCATAAACGATATTGCGCCATAACATTATTATCGTTACTTTAACGTACGATTAAGTACATTTTTATTTAATCAGAAATTATAAATCAAGCTATTTGGGGTACGAATAAATTTAGAACACGTTAATACAGCATATCGTCATCGAAGTATCGTTCGACGACAGAAATTTATCGAGATCCCATTATTTCTTTTTCAGGCAAGGACAACGACTGCGTGGTTTTGCTGCTTACTCTGCGTGTTTTTATGCCTTCGTAACGTCACTTCGAAAGCTGGTAAATAATGTTCAATCGTTACTCTTTTTCCCAATGCTGAAATATTTATCGGACGGCATTTTTATTTTTAACCTTGAGTCAAATTTTTTCATATGTCTTTGTATATATACTTTTCACTTTGCCGTTTGTATCAATGTTTTATTCAACAGTTAAGGATTGAGATTTGACCGTCGATTAGCTTCAGTCAATTTTTACTTTTTCATTTATATTTTGCCGTTTATAAAATCGTATAAAATATCTATTATATCGATTTGGTCTTTAAGCACTCGTTGTATTTCATAGTGGAAATATTTTTCAACGCATGTATGTAAATATTCGACTTGGGTGAAGTAATGGTTTTTAATAAAACACTTTCTCAGTTTACTCGACGAAAATACTCTCTCTTTACCACATAAATACATATATACGGGTACTTAAGTTTATATATAGCTTAATGCACGTATGTATTTATACAGTGAATAAAGAGATGTGACTTACGCTGCATCGGACACGTTAATATGATTAAGAATATGTCCTTTGATCAGTTTTATGTCGGTAATGCTTGTTTTATAAAACAGAATGATTTATTTATCGATGATTTGATTTAGTTAACTTTTATATCAAACGTGGAATGTTGTGTTATTTTTGCTCAAAAGATTCACGTAATCACGCGTTCGTGTACTTACACGACGAAAGTTATGCCATGTTCAAAGAGAAAGAACGCCGTTGAGGAAAATCGATTTTATTTAAAAATCTATTCTGGAATGTTCCTCTGAAGAAGTATTTTTCTGAAAGGACCTGCTATTTAATCTACTATCTGTCTACTATGAAAAAGTTTACGTTTTATTTGCTCGGAAACCGTTTTCTTGCTAATGCAATATTTGTACATTTTGATACAAATATCGACGATAAGTTTCGATTATGTATGTATGTACACGTTATTAATAGAACGTTCGTTCGAGCCACGACGTGTGGACAGGAAAAAAGAAAAATGTTTCTCGGAGGGAAACGTTGAAGGAGCTGGCAGGATAGCACGTGTAATCTCTCGTACATAAATCTATCTTAGCTGATTGCCAATTACGTCAAGTGGATGTTTACCCGTGGTTTATCGTTGACTGCATTCGTCGATGCTACACGATTGACGCCACGCGCAAGGATATTGCCCCTTACGTATACATTCTGTTCGATCTAACACGGTCACAGATTGTATAACGAGCTTGTCCTCTCTTCTACCCTATCTAGCATACTGACTCGAACCTTTAACCCTTAATTACTGGTTACGTGTAAGTGTTTCGTGATTTGTCGCGAGGATGCGATATATATAATATGTGTATTATACAGATAACTTGCCGGAAACGGCGTAAAGATATATGACAGCCATTCATTCGCAAGCATCGGTTTAATATCTTCTTAATCGTTGCTAACCTACCATCTAATATGATTTCTCGTTTCAATTCTACGCTACAATTTTTCTTAAAGCGTTCAAAATCTGTGTTTGGTCGATGGAACGAGAACGATGAAATTCCTGTAGCTATTTCATAGTATACTATATATACTATACTATGTAGTAATGTACTATATTATGGTAACTATTCGCTAGCTATTTACGCACGTAGTAGCAGAACGTGTAAGACAGCGTTTACAGCTTAGACGGAGCAAAATAATAGATAACGAATAACACAGATAAGCGGAAAGATGAAAAGTAGAGGTTTCGGACAGGGGAAAACTAGAATTGCCGGATAGATGATCGAAGAAAGGGAGGAAGGACAATATGGTTGCGTGCCGAGAGTGCCGACAACTGTTGCGCATAACTCTCTAACTCTAAAATGGTCAAGCTGGATATCGTGGGAATCGATGTTGAAAACGTTAACAGGGACGGCAACGTTTAGCGTTTTACCGCGTCGAATTCGCTATCGTGAAAACCGTTTCAACCGGCGGCGCCAACCAATCTGCGAAAATCGTATAACGCGCCTACTGAGAGAAGCAGAGAGAAAAAGGGAGAACCTCAGTGTCCCAGCTGCAATTACCGAGGTAGCGATGCAATTACTAGAACTTACATCTACATATTTAACGCAAACACCATTGATACGAAGTCACGTTCGGTCTGACATGCGCGAATCATCGGAGCTTTGGGCCCAGCTCTGATCACGATTGCTATTTCGGCAAATAACTCAGTGATTTAAACCGTTCTATCGCTAAACCGTATAACATGTGTATCGCTTGTGGCTGAATGTAGCCGAGTAATTTGGATGATATGCCAGGTTTTCGTTAAAACTCGACGTGTGCTCGTCGCGACGATTGCTCGATCAGTAGTAAAACGCTAGGTTGCGGATTTCTCACTTTTACGATTACTAAAATCATGATCTAAGAACCACAAAATGTAAAGGCTTGTCGTTGATGCGAAATTAAATACGTTCGCGCGACGCAGAACGACGTTTCTTTTAGTAAAAAAGAAACAGACATCGATCTGGATATCGCAAACTTGAAAGACTGTCGCGATGGTACGATCAATGTTTCATAGATATCCATGTAGCATGTTTCTTCTTCTATATATTACTCTCTGTTATATAAACATTCGTGACTTAGTTTGCCATTTAGGAAAAAGCTATGAGATATAGCAAATAGAGAACGTGTGAAAACATTTTCAGGTAGAAAGCATTGTCGAAGAGCCCCTTGTATTGCCAGAAAAGGTCACGATAATAAGAGTTTTACAACGTTACGATAGGTGTTATTTAAGGATAGAATTAACATTTTTAGTAAATGGAAGTACCGTATAATCATCTAAAATATTAAAACGTTTGCTTTTCCGTTCACTACGATAAAAGCGACCGTTAGACTAGAAAAGTTAAACGACGACTAAAGTTTCTATTCCGTATACATTGTTTGTTCTACTGAAAAAAGTCAAGAGAATTTCGTATAAGAGAATTTTTCGAATAACAAAAGTTTCTTAGTAAATTTACAATAAATAGTAGCAATGAAAATCAAAGTTGTGCCCGTAGACTTGCTTTTTTGCACGTACCTTTCTTGTTCTAGCTTTCTCTGGCGAATACCGGTCCGGTAGTAAAGTGGTAACGTGCCGTCTAAAGCCTCTGGTTTCTAGCGTACCTACAGTTCGTCCATTCCAATGTTCAACGACCCGTCGCGATCGAACCGTCTAGCACGGAAGTTCATGACAGGCTCCGATAAACTTCGCTCAGGTGTTGTTTGCTTTTTAAAAGTCCGTTCGATTCGCGGATCGAACCGGTTCCTTTGAATTTTAGTATCGACACCGATCGATATATCCGCGATCGGTTTGCGTGCGTTTCTTCGAAATCGTCTATATTTTTTCAATCCATCTAAGCGAAATTATTGCGACGTAGAAATTATTGTATCGTACATTTTATCCGTCTTAAGAACCCATCTGTACGCCGTGCTGGTCTGTCGCGCCTACTTTGTACCTGAGTGTGCGGTGTATACACGGTGGTTGATCGCGTTCTTCGTCGCTCATAGCTCACGGATCTTGCGGCCAACTTGGTAGCCTCCAGCCTTCGTAAACATCAATGCCCCGAGTGTGCACGGCATATAAGATCGATATACAGCCTCAATGGCGAAGCCGTACGTAACTTGAGGGAATGCGTTCGATAAATCAGTGGAAATTATCGACTGCCAACTGGAATATTTTTTAAACGAAGCTCGCGACGTATGTAGTTGCTAGCGGCACGTCTTTGTAAATTCGGCTCCGTCTTTAACCCCCTATAATTATAACGCATCGTGTTTCTACGTCTCTTAAAATTCTTCTTTTATTTTAGTTTTTCTCTCTTTCTTTATTTCCCCTACTTATCTCGCGTCTACGCTTGATACGGCGTTCTATCGATTACAATTTTATTCATGCAGGTTCAACTTGCGATTCGTAAATTGTACGACGGCATGTTGTTAAAAGCGGGAACGGAGATATGGGTCTGTTCCTTTAGTATGCACTTTCTAATGCAACAACTTTCCACGAAACGGCCAGGTTCCGACGATAGTGCACACATTTCTTCGTCTTCGGTGAAAAGAATTCCTCGAGGATGTATTACAGCGGTCGCATGGCCGTTGGGTTGCCTTTTATCCGGAAGAACGTTTAACTTTCATGGACTCGAAGCAAAACGACGATCGTTCTACGTATTTCAATTTGAGCAGAACCTATTCACTGGGTAAATATCGTGCGTTATTTTCTGCATTATTTTCTACATTGTGCGCAACATGCCGTAGAAAATATATCATTTAGAACGCTTTAGAGCAGCAAGATACTTACATTTTCAACGCAATAAGTACGGTTTACGTCATCTGCACACGCACACACGCCATAATTGAGCTGAAACGGCATAATTTTGGCGTTTCGTATTCTCCTATCGAGCGTAACACCGTTTTCCATGTTCGAGCGATTTCGTTTAACGGTAACGGCAATCTTAGGACTCTCTCGTGTCATCGAGCGCAAGACAAAAGGATTTCTGCACGGTTGTGCACGTTTCTGTTAGGTGGGTAGGATAGGTGTCCATTAAAAAATTATCCATTTAAAGATTCGGCTCGGATACGAGAGTATCCGGCTCGAGGTTCGAAGTAGGTAACGCGTACGGAAGAGAAGGTAAATGTCATCTAGCGTTTTACCGATTGTGAGAGTAAGTTTCGCGATGGAGGAACGGCGCATCTTCGTTCATCGGGGCTATTAGCGTTCGACGTTAACCTTTCGATGAAAGATCGTAGCGACGAGGCGCGTGGTTGGTCGTTGGCGTCTACGACGCGACGCAATCTGCCTATGCGCTCTTCGGATTCCATGATCTCGTCACCAAGTGTCAGGTAAGAATACTCGCGATGCGTAAGGTTGCGTGCTGCGTTTTCTCTGTACACTCGTGCCCGTCTCAATTATCAATAAGTCTCGTACGACCACGCGTAAAATAACATCAAACGTTTCTAATATTTCCTAGTTTCCATACGATTGGCGGTCGGATATGATATATGATACCTTATACAGAAATGAAATAAAATGCAATAAAATGCTTTAAGAAGTTGTGTCTCAAGTACGATGGCTATTTTTATCTATAAACCTGTTACTCTTTTTTCACCGTTTATCGTTAGTTAGTTAAATTAAAAATAGATATATGTCTAAATCGATCGAATAATTTCTCAGATTTTTTTCTTTAATAAAGCTGCCTAAGCCGTAGAAAGATCGGAAACCTTTGCTAAAAGTAAGAGGGTTAACGCTCGCACATGGAAGGCTTGGATGGTATTACCTGCGAATCATTTGGGATTGTAGAAGAGCACTGATCCGAAACATCGATCTGTTCGACGAATAAAATCTGTAATTCGTGCAAGCTGTTCTGTACGTAATACTTTTACAAGTATAGTACACGTATAACTAATTAAATTAACGGTTTTGTGGCTCGGTGTTACAAGGGACTACAAATATTGTATATAAGTGGTAAAAATAACGTGTTATTAATGACATAAATGTTTGATCGCTTAATTTAGCCGATAAAACTGTCAACACGTAAAATTAATTACTGTTGCCGGTATGAACGATAACAATTACAAAAGCAGTTTCAACACGATGTATTTTGAATTCTTAGAGCTTGTCGCAAAGTAAAATTCTGTGCGAGATTGTTGCGATTCAGATGCCACCGTCCGTGCAACTCGATTAATTCGCCTAAAAATAGAATAATGGTGAGCTAGCAAGACGTTTCAACAGCTGGGACTTGTAAGCTGTGTCGTCCATACGACACAAGCCGCGGTAATCTCGTAATCTTTTTCTCAAAAGCGGCCGTTTTGCGTCGCTGAGTCACGTTTCCGGTCAAACAGATTTCTTGCACCTGCTCCAGCGGATTGTTCGAGGGAAGGACTCTTACTAAGTTTTAAAATTGTTAGACCGAACATATGATTATTGTACACGAACGTACTTTCACCGCGATGGTCAAGGGAATTTTCTAGTAAAACACTTATGAAAATGATATTTACAACGAAATTTCCATGTACGATCAACGATGTAAATATTCCAGTTGGTTTTTGACGGCCGTTTCTCTGATACGTGCTCCATTTTTCCGGATATCCGGCGACGACTTCAACTTGCGTACGAGGTGTCGAGGATATGACTGTTTAGTGTGATAATGCGACCCAAGATGACAAGCATTGTCAAAGAATAGAGACTTTGTCTAAAGTTGTAAAGGATCTGGCCATGGAGTGGGGAAGTAGCGTTGCGTTATTATAAAATTATAAAACGTACGCCTTGCGAGATATAACGAAGATATTAATCCGACAAGAGGCTTTTCTTCGTTTGTTGCAGGCTTGTGCGAGGTAGAGTCAGGACAATCCAATATTATTCTTGACATCGAGGAGAGCAGGGGAGATGGTAAGTTTGCGTTTCATTTAATTTACGTTTAACGCCACTATCGCTTCCCTCTTTTATTCCTATTATTCGGGTAGAAGACGGCTGTGATTCTCTACCGTGTTATCCATAAAGGATAAACATATAAACATATTTGTTTATTAGAGGGACTCGTCTAGTTGTGGAATCGACCGCGCGAATACGTTACACCCACTAGGCACGTTTCCCGGACAAATCGGTTGGCACGTTGATCGTTGTTCAGCGATCGCGGTTCACGGGTTTTCATTTTTCAGCGACCGATCAGAAGACCGTGCCGGAGGAACTTCCGGTATCTGGCGATCCGTATAACGAGACCACGCTGGAGTTGATCTTTCCTGGAAGGCAGCCTCGTTTTAAATTGAATGGAAAGAAGCTGCAGCTGTTGGATCCTCTGGACAGGGACGATGAAAATCTCTCGCACGTTGTTTTTCAGGTAAGACAAATTCTTACTAGACTTGGTTACTTTCGACGAAATGGATTTTGTAACGGAACAGGTAGGTAGGCTATTACTTTTGCGCTTAGCACGGTCGTGTGAAATGTGAAATTAAATTTGTCGAATCTATTATCCGCGTTTTGCGTTACGCAATCGGTAGTTGGCCGTTTCGTGTGTCGCAGTGTTTATCTCGAGAAAGCCACGTATATTTCTCTGCGATTCGTTCCGAGCATGTAGCTAGACGCGTTTCCGAACCTGAATAACAGAAACGATCGATCAAGCACGTACATACGTGTTTTTCAAATGCGCTACTGGCTGCTCGTGAAAGGATTACTAGACCGATGATTAGCGGAGATGATTCATTTTTTGCTAGGTACAAGCGGTACCAAAGTCTTTGCTCGCATGAAACAATTCTTTCTCCTTTATGCTTATTCTCATTTATCTGCAATACGAACGTACGCTGATCCTACATCATCTATGGAACGGGCGAATAAAACAGCGAACTATTTCCAAATAATTCGAGATATTCGTGAAAAATTCGTGACATTTCAACGTTATAATCCCGATCCATTTAAAAATCGTTTGATCACCGTTAGGATGAACTCGATGACGAACAACTCGATGATACCTGGAATCTGGTTTTTGCTGTTATTCTCCAAGTGTCACGTACCGATCGGATAAATAGACCATTTAAGAAATGCACGATAATGTCTTTGATTTGACAATCGCTAATGATGGCGATGGAATGCACGATTTGCGGAGAAATTCTCGTTATCGTAAATAAGACACGATCGATCCTCGGTCGATCGGGTGAAAAACGACGACTCTGGTTTCGAGAGACGCTCTCGTTGCGAAAGGTTTTTGCGCGGAAACTGGTGGTGGCGCGACAGTTTCTACGCTTGGCACTGTCTCGTTGCATTTTCCGCGAGATTCAAGAAGAGCGCTCTTTCATTCTTGAAAAGGAATCTCGTTACTCGCCCCCGGAATTTTTTGCTCCTCTTCGCAGCCAATGCACTTACCAGCCGGTACAAAACCGGAAGCAACCATCCTTCCGTCCATTTAATTTCGCTCAGTTTCGTTTTTATCGCGGTGTGCTTCGTTGACCTTCTGAACGGTTATTTAACGGTGACTGTTTGCTCTTAACGATCACGTTCAGCTTGCGATAGAATTCGAGCATCTTTCATTTCTAACGAACGCTTCGCTTCTCGTCCAACGCATTAGCGTGTAAGTATGGCGTGGAGGACAAGAGAATTTGATCATAGAATCGAAATAATGAAATCGGCGAAAGCAACGAATTCAAATAAGAATTAATCGAATATCTAGTATGGCATCGAATACTTATGTTTCGGATATAGTCTTTAATATCTTGATATTTGTTAGTGGGAAAAGTAGCGTAAAATCCGTTAAACTCTGTATAAACATCCGGAGAAAAATCAGGCTATTATCGAATTTGTAAATTGAAATTGCATAGTATACGATGCCGTTCTTTGTAGCCATATCGGCAGCCGTGAATGCACGTTGTCTCTTATGACACTGTGGTGCAAGGAATGTGAAAGGTCTAGAGCAGCGTTCTGATACAACGTTCCGCAAGAGATTGCTCGTATTTGCCGTTTTCGCAAATTGACCGTATAAAATCCGATCGCTTGGAAATCCCGCGTACACTTTGCCTTTGTTTGGTAAGCGGTAGAGAAGGGAAGATCAATTCAAATTCTAGCAGTCTTGTCGATAGTTATCGTAATGGCGTAAACGACGAATGTAGAAAATCGCGAGACGATTAGATCACAATCTGCAAATGTCACTCTCGCGTCGATTTCTTACAATTACTTATCGTTAGCCTATATATTTTGTATATATTACGGTATCGTAAAAGCGTTTGTATCGGTCAACATTTTTCCTAAGTTTGTCTGTATACTATCTAACCCGACAATACGATAATAAGGATTAACGCGAAGAAATATAAAAACCTTTAACGCTAGGCTATCGGAATCATCATTTTGTATCGAGCGTTGTTGGTAATAAATTTGGAAAAGCATGTATACTTAACCATGCAGCTACGGTCTTTGTCGGTATATTTATATCAGAATATTTACATGCGAAAACGTAAAACGTACATATGTATGCGGTAATTTAGTATAAGGTAATTTTCGTTCTCTTTGCAGTTGAGCTGTACGGTGAAGCAAACGAACAAGAAACGGACGATACCGGTGATTGTGCGAGTGTCGGATATAAATGATAATGCGCCAAAATTCATTAACACGCCATACGAGACAACGGTGCCAGAGGTAAGTCGGCATAAAGTATTTCATCTTTTCAAGCGAAAGAAATTGGTGTCCAAGTACGTTAATTCTACTGTATTCTAAAAATACACGCGATTAGAGAAAGATAAGGTGTGAAATTTGATACACGTAGCGTTCGTGTCACGTATATATATATATATATATATAAAAGTCAGCTCGATCAAAGTTAATCGATTAGATGATATTCAGGAAATTTCGAATTCCAGTTACCGACATCCAGTTGGGTAAAAATTTATCGATCGACAAAGAACGATAAATCGGTGAGTTGGTCGTGCTCGAACGATTTGGTCGATCCTTGGTTATCCGCAAGAATTTAACGAAATAAATAAAGCAGGCTTTCCTCACGTTAGAATCACGTTTAGGATTTATAAAGTCTCGTCGCACAGACTTGACGACGTTAAATGAAGAGCTATTGGTGCTATTGGTATCGCCATAACGAAAGAAGGATAAAATAATCGACGTGACACGGTCGATTCTAAAGCGTGTATCGTGTTCGAACGGTTCGACGATATTATAATTGCAAATGTTTCGGAGTCGATGAACCCGCTACGTGATTGAATTCTCGTCGAAATTAAAAGTACTACGAATGCAAATTGCATCGACGGATTTACTAGTATAAGCACTACTAACGATAGGTTTATCCGTGACGTTAGCTACACATGGATGTTTCACGACTTGCACAACGACGAGTAAAGATAAAGAAGAACTATCGTCGAATGAGAAATACGCATTTCATAGAAATCGAGAAACTACGTTTTAATTACGATGCTGAAACGCGCGTTACTAGAAAAATCGATCTATCTGTGAAATTCGATGTTTCCGAAGACGCTTACCACAGAATATCTGTTTAATTGTATCATCGATCGGCGGCAGAGAAGGAAATGTAAATTCCGCGTTATCTAGAACTAACGTTAAATGAAATTTTTTAAACGGAAAGTTATTTATCCGAAGAAGAAGTGTTACGATAACGCCGGAGAGGCAAACGCAAAGTTTACGAACGTATGGGGACGATTTGGATTTGAAATTTATCGAAAAACACGGGAACTGTTGGTCTAGATTTGAAAGTTGGATGTGCCGATTCCCGGCGGTGGACTCCACGAACCGATTAAATTATCCAAGTTGTCGACCAGTCATCCAATATCCCACTGATTACGTATTGGAAGGATAAATCTGGTAACAGCTGGAAGAGTAAATCGCTCTTTCAATCTATACCGGATACGTGGCAGTCGTCGGAAATTTCGTCACGACCGTGTCAAAGAGAAACGAGGAGAGTCGGCAGAATTCTCGTGGCGCGGATTCCTTTTCTTTTCTACGCTAACGGACCGTTATAATAGGAATGGCGCGCATCTCGCGAATACCGGTTGATCCAGCCAGATGCCACGGCACGCACTGGCATGCGTTTGCTCTCCCTTCGATTCCATGTTAATACTTATTTTAATGAACTTGCATTTTACGATGGTGAACAAGCATGCCATCGGGCTACATCTGTAGAGGTAACGCATAACGGTACATCGAAACTGTCCACGGCTCGTTCGGCCGTTAAGCGGTTCGCGTGGATCGTTATACGCGACACGATCATGGGGATATTGTTGCAACAAATGGTATTTCCGAGCGCGTTTACCAACGAACAACAGACGAGCACGAGCCTCGTTTCTTTCGTTTGGTAGTTGGTCGGTTGGTGAAATAATTTTCCGATCGTTGGAATTTCCAGTCCGTTTCTAGCCTGAATCGATCGGTTTCTTGCTGAGATGCGACAATCCTCAAAGTTGGATAAACGATTTTAAATAGGTGATTCTACGATGGACAAATTTTAGTACAAGTCTGCGCGTTCTAGTGTATATGTTTCTAGCACAGTACCGACACGTTCTACGTGCATACTTGTCGGTGTTTTATGAATGAACTCGGTGAATTATTTATCCCGCTGTATTAACGTTGCTTCTATTAAAGTTTTGCATTCGTATCAATATGAATGAGTTTGATTTGAATTCACTTGCGTTTAGTGGATGCTGTGCGGTATATAATTTATCGTCGATGCACTTTCGCACCGTAAGATAAAGTGGTTTTGTAATTACAAGCAGACTTTTATACCTTCGATCGAGCGTAGATGTCGGATAGGTATTTCTAATTCGATGAAATTTCAAAATTTAGCCAAGTACATGGTCTTACCGATGAAACAATTTACAACAATACCGTTGTTTTCACCGTCTTTTTTTTCTTCCGTAACTGTTATTTTCGCACAACAGCTTGTTCGTTACGTAATTTCAATTCGCTCTATTATTGGTTTTGTCGGAATTAAGCTGGATCGGATTTCGAAACGGTAGCCACTATCTTGAAGCACGGACTAATTGATCGATGTCGATAACGTATTTACGTATGTATGTACGTACATAATTGAACGCAACGGACAAGGAAATCTTGATAATTGCTCTTCTAATGCAAAAAATCGAACGAACCGTTAAGAGTAGTGAAAAAACCATAAGTACAGATAGTCAGTATAAGGATTATCATTGAAATAATTAGCTGCATTATTCCGAATAAGAAATACAAACGTTATCCTAAAGTTGTATTAAATCTTTATATCCGGTTTTGTATTCTCTTTTTTTCCCTAACGAAGGTATTTCATTGTATTCACCGGTTTCTTCATACGTTCGATAGATATGTACATAGATTCAGATATACGATTAGGAACGAGGAAAAAGGATATCTCTGTAGCTACAGTGGCTGACGATTATCTCCGAATTAATACATAGACACGTTGCCGTATCAATGCGTGACACGACCATGCAAACGAACGTACACCTGCACTTTCAATTTCACGGTAACACGACCTGTCGGTCGCTATTGCAGAATCGTAGGAGTTTTCTCGGACGAGATCGTGGAACGCGTTGTTCACGATCTCCGTTTAAACTAATTAATCTACCATGGGCACAAATAGCCGGCCGATTTTCCTAGAAGAGAAACGGAGAAAGCTGAATCGTTCCCGTTGATAATCGGCCGTGGTAACCGCAAAAATCAACCGCACCTCCTCAGAGATATTTGCTCGTATGTTCGTATCGCGCTACACTCGCCTCCACGCAACCTTCGAGCTAATAATCAGCTAAAACCAGCATGAAAATGTATCCACTCGCGGTTCGCGCCACGATAGCCTGATTCTATCGCGAGGTTTATCGACAAAGCCACGAGTCGATCCTACGACAAATTCTGTGAATTATTTTCACGTAACGTCGCGGGAACAGCTGTACGCTATAATTTCGTTTGGCTAAGAGATCACAGGTCTGTAATAACGGTGAAATTGCAATTTTTCTATTGTTATTCTGATTTACACGGGAATGTATGTTTATTATATATTATTTACCCTTACTAATAGCTGTACTGTAAAAAATATTTTTTACGCAACTATTCCATCCAATTCCGTATGGTTTGGTCGTAGCTAACGCCAGTTGGTTCGACCATCTTCAAAAACGTGGTGGCCGTGGACGCGGATGCCGGTGTGAACGGCATCGTGGAATACTCAATCGCTCCTGGTGACGGAACTGGCATTGGCAACAATGACGGAGTTGGTCGAAATAGAATAACAACGGCCGATGGATACGGTTATTTCAGTATTAACTTGCCTCATCAAGGCCAAGTTACTGTTAACCGTACCCTGGATTTTGAAAGAACGCAACGATACCTCGTCACTATTTTGGCATCGGTAAGTACCTATTCTTTGCCTTTATCGATAAAATTTTTGCGATCCGATAAAATCGGTAATCGCAGCAAAAAAATATTTAAACTTGCGATTTACACGACGCAAGTATCTAATTTTCAGGTGATTTTTAAGCAATTTTCACTGGTCATCGTGCCTCGCACTCTTTTCCACTAATATTCGATACTCTGATTCTCCGAGTCTGCTTCTCGATAGAGATCAATAGATTGATTAGAAAGATTAATCCGCGTGTTCGATACAGTGCAGTGGTGATAAGAATGCGTTAACGAGGCAGCAATTACAGCCATGTCGTTATTTCTGACATCGATTGCGCATAACGGTACTCGTACGAATATAGATTTCCCATCGAATCCTTTGAACGCGATCCCTCCCACTTATTATAGTACTTTGCGTTACGTCAGGATTAAGCCATTCCCGACACGATTCTATTAAACAAGGGATTTTATCAAGTTTCGTAAAAGTAGTTCCCGTAGTTCCGAATAGCTAAACTATACGCGAATACATGATACGATTTTTGCACCGATGTATTTTCTGGCTTTTCTGGCTTTTCTGTCTTTGGAAATCCCGGTAACCGTTGGTTATCCGATCGATTTGCAAAACAGCGGTCTCGATACCCTCGGCTTCCAGGTTATTTGTATAGGTTCGTCGCGTCGTCCGGGATAGTTACGCCAGCTGCTAACGCCGGTGGTTGATCCAATATCAAAGCAATAGAATTTAGTGCGTTTGCGAATGCAACTCATTTATGTAGCTATGTATATATTATACTTGCAGTTGAAGGAGCTATTTGCACGAATTTGAACGATCAAGGATGTAAAATATTCCCTTTTCTCGATCATTTTTTAAAATCCTAAAACACGTTCGACGATCGTTTCTACTTAGGTATTAATATTCCTACTTCTTTCCTCGTATACTTTCCCAGTTACGTTTATGATTTTTCACTCGCTGTTTTTACCACTCGCCACCGCGTATCGATAGTTTATTTTTCGAAAATTATATAAATCGATCGGATATATCTTATCGGAAAATCATCGAGTAAGGAACGTTATAAAAAGCCATTATGTACTCGCGAGCAGTGAAACTGCATAGAGGCCTCTATTATGCGGTTTCCATTAAGGTAATTAGGTATTTTAAAATATTTTCTTAATTTAACGGTAAATCAAGATGGTGGATAGGAAGGAAGAGTGACTTTATGAGAATAGTCATCGGTCAGTTAGTGCGTGACGAAAGCGTAAGAAAGGATTGGATGAGTCGTCGAGACGAGGAGTCATCTATCGATCCTCGGATGATATTCGTATTAGCATATCGATTTCCCTTACGATTACTACAATCGTGGTTTGGGTGGTCTTCCATCGTTGCGGATACTACACGTTTCTTACCAATACGAAAATCAGTACCTCGGTTTCTTCTTAGTTTTCTTTCCTTTCTACGCCGCCATGTCTAACAAATGCAACGTGCATATATGCCCATTTTCCAATCAGAGTAAGGGATATCTATGAAATATCAAAAGAGCTTGATAGAATCTATATTAAGGAGATTACGAATCATCGTTATAATAATAAGTAGCTTGCTTTACAACGTACGACCTAAGCAATTAGAAGCTCACCGTTCCAACTTGGAAGACTCGTTCTTGCTTTGCATGTGCAGGATTCGAACCAGCCAACTATTATTTAGTTTCACACGTTTGTTCGTTGTGCGTATGTTTACGATATTCATTTCGTAACGTTCAGTATTATGTATCGTATGCATTGCCATCGTAACGAAAAGATAAAAATCTATGGGTTTGTTAGACCGGAGCTTAGTATAACGATCTAACTTTTCCAGCTCGGCTGTAAACCGACCGGTTAATTGGTGTTCGACAATACGTTTAACATGAAAAAAAAAAAAGAGGGAAAGGGATGGTGTCATTGAACACGGAGCACAGCACGTATCCTTCACGATACCGTGTTAGTTGGATGTGCAGCTTCGGCACGCGTAGCAAGATTAGAAGGTAGCGATTAGAGCGAGCGCTTGTAGATATTTGCATATCGCTTTCTCGGAGTCGACATTGTTAATTTCGCGACTAAATACGCTACCGGAGATACAGATTCGCAAATTCCCTAGCTACCACACCGTTGCTGCCGATCTCGGGCTACTTATTCGCATATTTGCAGTGCTGCTAGAAACACCCCAGCATTTCGATACAGGATTTGATATATCGAGGTCACGGAGAAAATGGAACCTTTGCCAAATCACAACCGATCTCGGTTTCGATCAAGATACGACAAAATATAAACGGTCGCACATTTGGATTAGAAATGGATTTTAGGTGCAAGGCTGCGTGGACTTTTTTATCGGAATAAACACGAAGTAAAACGAAATGAATTTCAATTGCGTTAAAAACGTTAAAGTTGCGTTAAGTTCTGCTTTCTGCGAAGCTATCGGTGATCCTATCTTTCGCAGATTCGACGCACATTTCCTCAATTTAGCGTCGCGGCGCGGCTGTATATACCATTTGTCAAATATTACAATCACACACTAATTTGTAACGTATGAACCAGGCGTAAATTATGGTACGAATGACTACACCTTATGCAATACATATAGTATACCGGCCGTTTGCGAATGACTATTACTTTGTATACATGTAACAAAGGTATTTAGATATGCGCATCTCACTGGCAAAATACTCGACGCCGACGAAGAAGTTTTCGGGGCAATAGCAATGACAGTATTTATACCGTTTGTTCTTAGAACCTTACGTTGAACTGGCAGGCTTATCTTTAGCTTGGTGCAATAACAAATGCGCGACCTCGATCGTCTTAATTATCCGGTCACGGCAGCGAGTACTCAACCGACGTTCCATGGTATCCGCATCCGATCAAGATGGATAAAGTGCGTAAAGGATATCGATCGATGGCTGTGTCGTAAATGTCAGCAGTTGCGCGGCTCGTGGACTAGGCAAACAAAGAAACTCGCGTTACAACCAGGTATCCGTGAGTAGGACTCGGTAGGTAGCGAATATGGCAGGACTTATGTATATGCACGTTTGCAGATGCAACCGGGCAAGGTAGGATAGTCGCCTCGCGGTATTAGTCACCGTTCGACTCGCGGCGCGCCGTAACCCAAGCTTGAAATTTCATTCTCGTTTGACTGCCGGAAATCGTAAACGTGGAAAATTCGTCCTGTAATATGTGAAATTTATTCCTGCGTGTCTCGTTCTCGCGATCGTTGAACGCGAAACGTGATCGCGTGCAACCTGTGAAAAACTATGTCGCTTGGTAGATGCGTATTCGAATCACGCTCCTACGATCTATCTGTATAAGCGTTGACGAAAGTGAAATCGCGTCGTAAGTCGCTCGTTTCTCGACATCTTTTATTCCGCGGACGTATGTTTCTCAAGTGAATCGAAAAACTGTACGCTAACGATAAGTCAGTCGAGTCTGGTTGGCAAGCGTTCGATAAAATAGACGTTGTTAGCAACGACGACCGATAGGCCGCGAATGATAAAACGTTTCAAACTTTAGCGAATATCCATCTAATTTTGCTTTCTCTCTTCCTTTTCGATATTCGACGCGTATTTTTAAACTCGATATTACCTTCGCTCTGTACCCAGCCACGTCTTAACGATTCGAATCTTTACCCGATATAATAGAATATTCGTAAACGATATATCTAACGTTCTATCGTTGAATGGGAGAAAAAAATGGGAGAATAACACCGGAGCTATGTCTAGTTACGGCAGCATCGGATATCTATATCTCTAGGTTTGAAAATAGGAAAAGAGGCGGCGTTCCGTTTCGAATTTGTCTTGTTTCGAATTTGAGCTGTGCGCGAAACGTGCCATCAGCAGCGAATCGTTCGTGGAATGGAGATTAATGGCGAATATTAAATATTAGAGGGATATACGTGAGGGTGTTGGTGAAACGAACGATTTCTACAATGTGGCCACGGGAAGTCGCTTGTCTCGTATATAGCAAGTGTTGGCGCATTGGCGTACGTGCGCATCTATCGACGTTAGTTTTACGCATTTTGGGCACCAAAGATGCAGAACGCGTTCAGATTTCACCGACGATTAAAAGTTTATGCAAATCGCGGAATCACGGTCGGTTATGTCCATTACGACGATCAACGTTTTCGATTCCGTTCGTGTAATAGGTCTCTCTCGCAGATATATCGAAATTCCACGTACGTCGACGAACACGATTTAGATATATCCGAGACCAATTATTCGTATATGATCAAGTACGAAATACCGGCATCGTTTATATTCGCAGTTTGGTTCGTTACACTCGAATGTTACGACGACGAACAGTTGATTTCTACGCCATGGTGCAGCAGCGATCGCGAAACAGTGATTACCGATCGTGGATTGGTTCCTTCCGCGTCGAACGGCCGGCAATATTGGATAGATAGCGGCGTGACTGGGTTCGAAACCTCCGATAAAACAACGAGGGCAATCTCGTGCGAGAGTAAGTACGATGGCTGTTCGCAAAGTTGATGTACGGGGTATAAAATTACACGATAATCCGGATTCAAGGCAATGGTGTTATCGAGGCGTGTAACAACTAGTGCGCGCGCGTATTGCGCGAAACACGTAGCGTGCATAGGAGGTTTCCGGGAAACAGGAAACACCGTGCGAATGCCAAAGCCGCTGCGGACGATGGCGCGCGCGCGAAACACGACTCTATGGATGATAGGTTTCTGTGAAGATTCAGCACTCGTATGTAGCACTCGTCCGCGCGATACTCGTAAAAGGAAATGACAGCGTTTCAGCGATGAAATCATCGAACCGTACCAAGATGCGTTTCACGACGCGCCGTTACATTTTACAGTTTACTCCAAACATACGATATCGTACCTATACTACCGTCGCTGTCTTTCAACCGTTTGAATGCCGAAGCGGTTTTAGAAAGCCATCGCTTTCTTCGTTCGCTTCGTTCGCTATTCGTTGTTCCTACGGTTGTGTCGAGCGGCACCCATCTCGTTTGTGTTGATTATGTAGCAAACGCGTTGTGACGCATAGCGATACGCGACTTCGTACAGGCTTGCATAAAAATTTCAAAATTAAAATTGAAACAATGGACTTGATCGAGAGCGGCTAGAACCATTTAGAATGAAAGTAAACGTCACGCGAAATCGACGATGGAACCTTTTAATCCGGTGAAAGTGTTGCTGCTCGTGTTACTTGCGCGGCAACGAGTCAACGCCTTTTCAATGGTGAGTGAGCTGACCGCTAAGCATATAAGTTGGTCGTTTACTTATGGATTACATTCAACGGAATCGTTTCACTTCGACGTTGACATCGGCGTGACATATGGCGTGTGTAAGCGTACGGCGGAAAATATGAAACCTGCTTATTAATAAATTACTTCACCTAAATTACTTCGTCTAAAAATAATTGCTGTCGCGCTTACGCGAATTTCAAGTCACGTATAAAACACTATATGTTAGAAATTATTAGGAATATGTGAAATCTAGAAGGTGTAGACGATAACATGGCGAATCTTCGTAATTGCTTGAACTCATGATCGATCTCTCTGCTGGTCGCAAGGGACTAACGTTGATCGCTGCAACAGCTGCTGCTACAGGTGTGGCTCATTTGAATATTGCGTGGAACAGCTGGCTGCACGTCTTCTCCAACGTATTGTCCTCCTTTGCGCCAAGTGCACAAACCTTCTCGACTGTAAACTCGTTCTTTTTTCTTCCTCCAGCGAGATTAGATATTAAAAGATTATCAACGAGTCAAGGAAATCGACGACCAAACTCGTAAAAATATTTTTCTGACCGCCAAGGCGCCAGATACAATTGTCCCTCGGTTACGACGATCGGTGCCACGCCCGTAAACGGCGCTACAACACACAAGAGGAAGAGGATAGAACGAACAAAGGGCAAAGTGAAAGAGAAAAGTTCTTGCGAAGCGGTAACAAAGTCTGTGCTGGATCACGATGGCTTCGAGTTCCACTGGAACTCGTAACCGCGGGCGTTTCGCCTTCTCGCCTTCTCGCCTTCTCGCCTTCTCGCCTTCTCGTCTCTCGCTGAGACTCGATTTTAGTACGAAGCGTTGCCTCGGCAGATAGGGACGCCCTTGTCTTTTCGCCGATTCACAAGGAACGGTGGAACGATCGTTCTTGTTTCACTTGCGACGATCCAACTTTCGTAATTCGAGAATAATCGAGCCAACAGTAGAGGAGCGTAGCTCGACCATCGAGTTACTTAATACTTTCAGATGATCGAGTCGACATGAAATTACACGGAATTATCGGCATCGATGGACACGTTGTTGTACATATGCAACGGGATCCTACGGAGCTACTATCGTGAATATTTTTCCGTGCGTTGGAATCGCGTCGATTCGGCTCGCGATGAAACGCATTCTTCGAAACGATATAATAGTATGAGAAATTTGTAAATGTAAATTGAAGAAAAGGATATGTAGGAAGCAGGTTGCAATAAGAAGTAAGAGTGTATAACGTAGTCGTTATTGACGATGGCGTAATCGTAGTAATTTCACTTGTTGGCATATAACTTTTAGTAATTTTATTTTCTAATAAGTTATTATTACATTTCTGTGTTCGTTCGGTCTCGTTACATTCGCTTCTAATATGATAGTCGTTTATTATTCTATTCGAACTCGTTCAAATTCGTGGGAAACAAGAAATATCCATAGTACGATGCGTGTTTCAATGAAAAAAAGCCTTTTGATATGAATCGCATTTTTTTTTTTTTTTTTTTGTGATTGGTAATATTGCAATCGGTACCGAGTCTCGATTGCAGCAAGAAGGATTTATACAGTCAAATTGGATGTCGTTATGGTTTTTTAACGTATACGTTACTTTCTTATTGCGGAGAACGGCGAAAGAAATTGGCTTCGTCACATTGGAAAGTACAGCCGTGACCATGACGTTAATTGGTAAAACGATGAGATAAAAGATACGTGATAAACTATTTGTTGATAGGATCGTGCAAGGAACGTATCCGAAAGGTTCACATCTACCACCACCTTGACGGTAAATATCAGAGACGACGATGATCAAGATCCTTCCTTCATCTATCAAGGCTGTATGCTGTTGGATGGCGCCTGCATCAATCCAGAATATTCGGCATCCGTAAGTACATTTATTTCACGTTGAAATCGAATGCAGCCTTCGCGTTGATCCGAAATCTAGGGCCTGTAATTGTTTCAAACAAATAATTTCCTATAATTTGTTATAATCGCACGATAATAAGCGAATAAGGTGCCTACATATATTGGCCGTTTACACGTACAAGAATAGAATATGATAGAATATGAAACATACTCGAAAATGTAACGAGCCTCGGTTCGATACGGGCCATAGAGAAGTACGAAAAGACCAATTAAAGGACCAATTGGCGCATATATCGTTGAAAAAACGTGTTCTTATATAGCCGAACAATGCGTGTCATTTGCCCAAATTGTAGGATAATCGAGCGAACTTTGGTAGGTCTCGAAAATTCTGAAGAATTCTAAGGTATAATGGGTACTGTTACGTTTTACGAGTTCGCGATAGATAACGATTTCTCGGAGAAAATTCAGGCTACTTGGAACGAGTAAACTTTGCTATACGTCGATATAAACGTATAGACGGTCGTTGGTCTTTGAAACTGAACATTGGCAAACGGACGTAATTTTTGATCGCGGAGTACACGTACGCGGTTCGACGTACGCGACGCAAATGCGCTAATGCGTTATCGCGCATTGTATATAGATATAAGAGGACGTGGAACCCTGGATTTTTAATACGCGACCGATTTCTTTGCTCTGAAGTCTCGCGCGACAACGTTCTAAGCTATCGGCGAACCGGTTCTATACATTGTGCCTTTTTCTCCATCAGGTATCGAGTGGAGTGTTATCCGGGATACTTAATATATCGCCGGAGAAAATACAAGCGGTTGATATGGACAGTATAAACGCACCCATTCATTACTCGTTTCTCAGTGGCAATCCATCGAATTATCGAGAATTTTTCGAAATAAACCCGAACACTGGCGCCGTGAAGCAAATCAAGGCGGTGGACACAACGGTTACCAAGAAGTTCGATATTATCATCAAGGTAAGAGTCGTCGTGACGCAACGTTTATTAAACCTTCTCGTATCCGTGGATGTGGTCGAGACGGCAAACGCGTATATAATGTTACGTATAATAGATAATAATACGTATGTATATGATACATATTTATAAACGTACAGTAAAATTATTTGTTTGTTTACTGGACGGAAGGCTGTCGAGGTGTCGGAAGCGAAACGATCGGCCACAGCGAAATTGACCATCACTGTGAAGCCAGTCGACAGCAACCCCCCGATTATAACGGCATCGAACATAGAGGGTTTCGTTGATGAGAACGCCCCGATTGGAACAAAGGTTATCGACAAAATAGGCAATCCTGTGGTACTCACTGTTTCGGACGCTGATTTGGTACGTTTAATCTTCGAAATCGATCCGACTCGGTTCAACGAGCCGTGGACCGATGCTTTAATTTCCCTCGTTCTTAATGAATAACGTTCCCCTACCTATCCGCTGAATCGATCTCTTAAAAAAAACTAGGAAAAATCGATAAAAGGAACATAGTGAAAAATGAATGGCTAAATATTTCGCTCCTTTCAAAGCTAATTGCCACCTCTTCGATCGATCAAGGAACTCGGTTTTCTTCTTTTCTCGGAAAGATCGTAAACTCTTAGACAAGCTACGTCGCGTGACAACTGTACTTCGTTTCGTGAAAAATGTCAACTATCATCCGGAAATAGATCGACGCACGCTTGGCGCGTTTCGTTTCAGCAAAACATCGACCGCAGAGTTTGGCGAATTTTATTGAAATAGCGAATAGCTTGCCAAGAGTTTATTCGCCGACGATAAGAAATAACGATTTTATCCGACGAAAAATTATTCGTTATTCAATTTCAGAACTGATTAAAAAATGGGCGGCAAAGCAGAAAGCAAAATTCAGCTATTCGATTTTTTCTACGTTAGCCGATGTTCATTATCCTTTCAAACGTTGTAAAAATGGCATTGATGTTCAATCGTATCGAAACATCGATAATAAATGAAAAAAAGGATTGGATCTGTTCTACGTATGCGAAACTTTTCCCTTGATATTCGTAAGTTGCGACGTCATGTCAGCGAATAGTGTCTACTATGCTTGGATTCTGATAGTTCGTGGATCGTATCGAAACGTACTGTCAAACGACGATGTGTACACGCAGATATAGATTAGCATGGCCTTTATGTTTCTATACCGTTTGATAATCGATGCACGCAAACAATTTTACCTTCTATCGTAGAACATGCAAATGAAGTGAATAGCTATATATTAGGCGTAGAAAATACATATGTAATTAGCATGCGATTTCTAGACGAGTATAGATAGCGTCGATTAAGTAGCGATTAAGTATTCAAATAACCTTCGTATGGTTTAATTCGCGTGTTATAATATGATAGTAGTCATTGTTTTATTATATCTGTTTATAACATTGCGTTTGTCGAATTAACTGTGCGTTTAGGGCCCCGAAGATCCGAAACCAGCTTACACTTTCGAATTAACCACCAATTTCTTCGCGATCGATCCTTCCGGTATACTGGTCGTGAACGAAGAGAATCTGGATCGTGATCCTCCGAGTCCTGGTCGTTTCCGGTTTCAAGTGGTGGCCAGGGAAAAAACGGGCGTTGCTGCTTCTGCGCCATTATCCTTCGTGGTTATATTGAACGACGTTAATGACAACGCACCTATGCTTCCTATGATAGCTCCCATCACCGTTCAGGCTGGAGAAACGAAGAAAGTAGTGACAAAGGTAGGCTCGCCACTTTCCGTGATATTAATAGAAAACAATTTTATTTTCGGCCATGAATGCTTGTTTCGCATTGAAAAAAGAAAAAAAGAATGAAAATTTCATATCCACGACTTGGAAAAATTCGACCGACCGATGTTGAATAATCTAGGTGGAGGCAACGGATAATGACGAAGGGGAGAATGCCGAAATAACATACAGCATCTATCACGTGTCAAATAATGGGCTACATAAATTTAAAATCGATCCGAAGACCGGCCTAATCGAATCCGTGAGAAAGCTGAACGCAGGCGAACAATTCAGCATTACCGTACAAGCTACTGACAAGGGTGGAAAATATTCACAGACGATCGTCGAGGTAAACGTGATTCCTGGACCCAATACCAGGAGTCCCGTGTTCCAGCAACCGGTATACGAGGTGCAAGTCAGCGAGGGAGCGTCCATTAATTCCACGGTCGCCACGATTACCGTAAGTGTTCGTAATTACTTTTAACGGTCATCTTCGTTTTACGCTAGCTCGTAAACGTCGTCGAGTGAGCAAGGGGACGTTGAAACGAAGAGAGTAACCGGCACTGGCCGCAACTGGCGTCGATTTTATCGGTAAAGCTGCCAAATAGGACGCGATTAACAAGAAACTAGGGAACGTTACCCGTTTCGTTCTTTTCATTCTTTCTAACATTTTCTTTATTTATTTCATCCAAGACTAATCATTTTTACTTACGTCTTTGACTCTGTTTGATCTCTATTTGATAGGCAGTTGACCCAGAGAACGATCCAGTGTCGTACTCGATCGTATCGGGAAACGATCTGCGTCAATTTGCGATCGGTGACAAATCAGGCGTGATCACCGTTATAAGGAAGTTAGACAGAGAGGATCTGACCCGTTATCAGCTGGTAAGTTTATGTTTGCGAATCGTTTAGTGCCTTTACGCCACACTATCGACTGGTCGCCGGTTCAACAGAGTACGTATGTATATGAGCCCGTACACACTTGGCCGTAGCGACCAACCAACCAACTACATTGAATCAAATTGACAAGCAACGTTCTCGCAGACAAGACATTTTGCAGATAGTTGATCAGGCTTGCACCGCGGACCATCGATTATTCTGTTATTTTTTAAATTCATTTTCTATCGGTCTTTGGTAAATATTTCTCTATTAGTTATTTCGATCATTGTCAGAAGAGCTGCAATCCCTATGTCATATTCGTTATCGATAGTTTTATTACACTTAACGGCTCGTCGAACGATTTGAAGACCAACGTTCGTTTTGTACGGCGTTCTTGTAACGAAGGACGCGCTCGATGTTTTCTTTCTTCCTTTTTTTTTTTTTTTTCTTTTTTGCAACTTCATAATTACAATGCTTTCCTCGACGTCCATTTCTGTTGAACGATCTCTGCCGTACTGACAATTTCCGAGTCGCTGAGCTTCGTCGCCGAGTTTAGTCGTCTGATTTTCGGTTGTCCGGTGATCCGGTTGATGGTGCGTCGGCCTCTTAAGCACAGCCGTTGTGTTTCCCACTCTGCTACGCAAACAATTTTCACAACACTCGCATTCCATTTGTCTTGGATTAGCCTTGTCTGATTAACATCTTTTTTTTTCTTCGTGATAGCTGATAAAGGCTGAAGATTCTGGCGGTTTGTTCAACACGGCAACGGTGAACATCAAAGTAACAGACATCAACGACAAGAACCCAGAATTCGTCGACTTGCCTTACGAGTTTACCGTGAAAGAGGGAGAAGCTAGGAAATTAATAGGTCGGGTGCATGCTGAAGATGCCGATGAAGGCATCAACGCAGAAATCACGTATTTCGCGCCGGACGACATACCGTTTACCGTCGATCCTGAAACCGGAGATGTGTTGACGAAAATCGTTTTGGACTATGAGCAGAATGATGTATGTTTGATTTTCATAACGTTAGCGATAGTAAAAGTTTCGATATTTCGTTGACGCAACGATCGTGAGGTACATACGTACATAATGGTGAAACAAAGAAAATATATATACATGTATATTTAGAGTTTAGGAATAGGAATCGCCAGGAAATTAAAACGATTTCGTTCCTTAGGAATACAAATTTGTGGTAACCGCGAGAGACGGTGCTCCTGATTATCGCTTGGCTACTGCTACGGTTACAGTGAAAGTTATAGATGTCGAGGACGAAGTTCCTGTTTTCCATCAAAGCAGCTACGAGGCTCGAGTTAAAGAGAATATACCAGATTACACGGTGCTTCAAGTAACGGTGAGTTAAGTTTAAGTGACACGAATCGATATCGAAACTAGCGGTTACCGAGTCCACCGAGTCTCGATGGCGTGAAACCATTGCTCGATAAAAAAAAAAAAGAAAAAAAACAAAAAAAAAAAAACGAAACTTTCGAAGAAAACGACACGGACAAGTCTTTTGATCCGTTCGAAAGGATTTGAACGTTGCATCTGTTTCGATTATTCACAAAAAATCGAATTATTTCGAGTTTGCTAAAAAGATTAAGTAACTTTTGTATTTCGTCCACTTTGACTCGATTTTTCTTATTCCTTTTAACTACTTGGTTCATTTTAACATAAATAAATTATAATTTTCGTGGTCGATACTCGTCGTATCACTGTACTGGAAGGGTAGGACGTTGTAAATTCTAGACGAACGGCCATCCTCATCGAAGCTAAAACAAACGCGATAAATTCCAGGCTGATGATCCGGATACAAAGAAGCAGATCACCTACATGATTAAACAAGGGAACACCGAACTATTCGGCATAGATCCGAAGACTGGAGTCATAAAAACCGTTCGTGGTTTGGACTATGAGAGGGAGAACCAGCATATCCTCATAATTGGCACCGTCGAAAATACCAGCGATTCGCCTGGTTCTACTACGAGGGTTGTGGTCAATGTCCAGGTATCGATCGTTGTAATTTTCTTAGACTCTAATGCATCTTGGATAAATATTACCATTATTCAAAGACGAATACTAGCGAATTTCTCTTCTGTTTCCAAAATAAAAGAGAGAAGAAATATAGGTTAAAAAGAATAGGCAATTACTCGTATTTATTTTTAACACGATATATTTATTCCTAACATCTTGGTATATCTGTACCGTGAAATGACACGAGAAATGAATTAACGCTTCTCGGGAAAAAAGGTGAAGGGGGGATAAAATATTTATACGTGAAACAAGTATCCTCGACTACAACTGGTAAATAGATGTAGCGCTAGTTTAGTTAACGAGTCCGTACCGATCCTGAAAGCTATAGTACAATGGAGTTAAAAACTCCATGCACACCCGGCGGTCCTCCGTTGCGGGAATATACGCGAGACGGTAGGTTTCCGTTTATATAAACCTGTCAAGTTGGTTTAAATAACCGGGTGGTTCAGTAGGGTTCGTCTCCGCCACTTATGATTTTTCATTTTTTTTTTTTTTTTTTTTTTTCGTCCCTTTAATAGGAACGTATGCTCTTGTAAGACGATTCTACGAAACATTTGCTCTTAAATAGACAATAATGTTGCAAATTTGTATCAACTGCCTGACTTCGCCGAGTATACTTTGTATCTATAGTTTTCGATCCTTCACAGTATCGATGAGAGTTTTAGTTTAATAATCGAATCGAAAGCAGGACAATTAAGAAGTCTACTACGAAATATAATCGGATAATTTTTTTCAAGAAAGATGGTATTACATGCCTTTATTATTCATCAGGACGTTAACGACATTCCACCGGTGTTCACGTCAGTTCCTCGTCCGATTACGCTGGATGACGACGTTCCCATTGGCACGACGGTCATTAATCTCATAGCAACAGATTCCGATGGCACTGCTCCTGGAAATCAAGTACGTACTCGCAATTAGTAATCCTTGAGTGATGGACCGCGAATAACGATGACTCTCGTCAATCGTTTTTCATTCACACAAATCTTTTTACTATATTTTTTACGTAAATACGTAATACGTTTATGCTATTTTCTTCATTGTAAATTATACGTATACATACGTAATTTCTGTTTGTAACTAATATCGCATAACGATAGACAGAAAAGAAATTGCCGTCATTTGATCGTTGATCGGATGCGATGGATGTTGGTGGTGGCGGTTAACGTACGAAAGAAAGTCGATCATTATTGTCTGTCGATTTATAGGTGAGATACGAAATTGTCGGCCGTGAAATAGCGAACAAATATTTTGTGATCGATCCGGACACTGGCGTGCTTAGGATACGAGACGACTTGCGTAAGGAAACGAACACTGAATATCAGGTAATATATGTATGAATAGATATAGATATAAAACGCTTAAAATCTCGCTTAAAATTTCTGTTCGCTTTTATCGCGGAGTTCAACGTCGTTCTTTCTACGATGAATCTTGAACGTCTATCGTAAAATTAGACTTAAGCCGAGCAGCATTCATCAGGACAAAGTTATTAATGTTTCAGGTTGATGTTCGCGCTTACGACATGGGAGAACCGCAATTGGCGTCTGTCACGACAGTGCCAGTTTATGTTCGTCACGTGGCCACGGTGCCGCCAGAAATCGGCTTAGGTTTTGCAGAAAATTCCTACAACGTCGAAGTACCGGAAGATGCGGGCGACAATACGTTGATCAAGATAATCACGGTCATTAATAGTCACGCACACGATACTACGCCATTAAAATGCGAAATTTATAGCGGTAACGAGAAGGAATTGTTCGAAGCGAATGTTACGGAGGAACGGAATTGCGCGCTCAGACTCAAGAAAGGAGTGTTGGATTACGAAACAACGGAATCCTACCAAGTGAAACTTAAGTTGGAATCTTTATCGGGTCTATTGAATACCGACAGGAATACAACGATGGTACGTACTTACGAGTAGGATATATTAACGTCGATTAGTATGTAAATAACAAAGGAAAAGTTGATTTTAGAAAAGCGTCTAACATCGTACGATCATTTTCATCGTCGTAACGATATACGATTAATTGTTCGAATTAAAGGAAAAAAAAAAAAAAATAAAAATAGAATACAAAAATATATTTAGAAAACGATTCAAACGCCAAATCGTAACATTATGAATTTGAAAATATAAAATTTGTTAATCACGTCGTGAATATATGCCGAATAGAATTGATCTACGATTTGCCTTCTCTTCGAAAGACTCGTTCGAATTTCATTTCTGGATTACAGGTAAAGATTCAAGTGGTCGACGTAAACGACAATAAACCAGAGTTCATTTTCGCGGACAGTAGGGCAAAACTATCGAGAGGACGTTACTTCGCTGCGATTCCCCGAACCGCCCAGTTCGCGTCGACGGTTATACAAGTGAAAGCACACGATAAAGATAACGGGAAGTACGGGAAGCTCGAGTACAAAATACTTGGTGGACGGGGATCGGACTACTTCGCCATGGACAGTTCTTCCGGAATAATAAGAACCACCGCGACTTTCGATAACGTGGATCTGTCCGAGCTTCCATTCAAATTCGACGTTCGAGTTCGAGATAATCCTAATTCGACCGACAACTTTAACTCGATCGTAGCTCCGGTTATAGTGAATCTGATCGAAGAGGAGAATCTAATGATCCTAGTAGTTCAGGACGCGCCGCCAGACGCGTTGCAAAAGGAAGCATCCAAGATCGCTGGTATCATCGAGGAGAGGAGCGGTCTTCTGATCGGCATCGATAGAGTAGCAGTGAGAAAAAATTTGACGAAAAATGGAACTGTCGAGATGTACCCTCAGGATTCCGACGTGTGGTTCTACGCGATCGATCCAGATACAGAAGCTATTTTAGATAGGAACAGTTCGCGTATACAAAGGTAAGAGATTCCTTATTTATACGTTATATTATTATGATGGCAATATTATCCGTAGTCGTAGTATCGACACGAGAATCTAGCGCGAATTAAGACAATCGTCGTGATTAAAGTTTTTTTTAATATAGAAGAGAACAATTGCATGCTCGTCGCATTTTGTCTTTCCTTTCTACTAAAAAATACATGATGTCGTATGCGTGTGCACTATATGTAGTCTATATGTAGTCTATATGTAGTATTATGTAGGAAAAAAAAAAAAAAAAAGGAAAAAGCAATATTATTCTCACTTATTAGTTTCCAAGTCTACAAGTGATTTTTCATTTTCATTACGGATACGCGAAAAGCTTGCAGTCATCGTAAATAGTAAGTAGATAGAACGTAACAGTTTTACTTTTATAGCTACATACGTAATGCCGAGTGGACGATTCGCGCGCGACTTTGTCTCGAGGCTTATCCACGTATTGGCCGAGTGCTCGAATTCGAAGGCCAACTTGCGAAATACGTGTGGTTCTATTGCAGATCGATTATGGAAAAAACGGCTATGTCAAATATCACCTTCGACGTGTCGACGCTGGTCCGAGCGAATGCGATAGACATTCACGCGCCAGTAATGCCAGCCGAGTCAGTACGCACGCAAACCGCCATCGCTTTCAGCGGCGAGGTATTTCCGTATGCCTTGATAATCATCGCGTGTGTCATCTTGATCCTAGGCATAGCTGGCATCATCTATATTTGCGTTTCCTGGTCCAGGTAAGTTGCTCGTTTCCGTTAGTGACAACGTGTATGACAACGTCCAGTCTCGGACGGAATTTGATTTCTTTCCCCTAACCTACTGTTAACGCGTTAATTATCGCGAATAGAAAAGAAAACATTGGATATTCGAACGATCGGGCTCGACTTGATTCCCAACGTATAATTTAATGATTCGATGATTCGGACATAGCGGGCAATTTTGAGCGCGGCTGTCGCGGCAATAACGTTACTTACCGTGTTAATATCGTGTGAAAGAATCGTTTTCAAGTGGCGCAATGAATATTTATATCAGCGACGAGCCCGCGTACCATGCAAATTCATCGTTCCCTTTATTACATTCGTTAGAATTAATTACGCTTTCCGGCATAGTTACCGCTTAAAATTAAAATTAAAATTAAAATTAAAACGTTTAACGCGTTCGTTCAACGCCAACTATTCGCTACACGAATATTCTGTTGTCTCGTGTGCGTAGATACAAAGCGTACAAGGAACGAATGCAGCGGATGTACGTCGTGCCCCGTTACGATCCTGTGTACGTCGAGCCAAATTTGAAAGAATACGAGACACAGGTGCTTCAAATGAGCGTGCCTGTCGACGACAACGACAGCTATAACGATCTCCAGCTTGATTTCAGCAATAAGAATCATGCGTTCAGCTTGGACAACGTTAGCTATATTACCAAAGATCACGGAGAAAGTACCGGTAATTCAAATATTTTGTAACGATTATTACAGCTACATACACGCTATTTTACTGTCTGTTATAATATCAGCAAGTGTAAAACGTGTATCGATGATTTCCGAGATATATTTTGATAGAGCCCTGATCAATTTCCAAGCTCTTCGGCCGACTAGGTATATCGTCGGGTATAGGAAATGTAAGAAACGGTGGACAGAATCTTTTGCAAATATTCAAACACGACGTACAACAACGAACCGTTTTGTTGCAAGGTCTATCTTTGTGCGATGAGAAGTTCCAAGCGAAACTTAAAACGATAAGAAATATCATATAGCCGAAACGGTTAAAGATAAGAGCGAGTAAAATACACGGCTTTAAAAATAATTGTTTGCTTCGGAAGGCTTGATACTCTATCTATGCGAATTTATTACATCAGACCGGTTTCTATACTTTACCTTTCACCTTTCGCATTTTTCTCTTTTTTATCTTTAGAAATCTCTCGAATTGCAAGCTCGTACGAATCATTTTGAACGGTGGAATATCGAGTTTCAAAGCGGAAGCGAAAACTCGGTATTTAACGACGCTACGATATTTCTTAGTTAACCATCGATTTACTGGTCGAAGAAGAGTTTGAAAATTCTGGAATTTTTCTTTTTGTTCCTCTGAAAAATGGTTTCCCTCGGCGGGAAAATAATTAGCGAGACGAGGAGGACGGAATTGATGGACGCGTGTATATCATCTGTTTAGGTCAACAGAGCCCTGTAAGTTCCGAAGCGGCGACCACGGCACGTGCTTCCAGCATAGTCGGTACCCACGGAGAGACGAACGTTCACTCATTGCGACGATCGACCCTTGGTAGAAAAAATCATAACAGCAACGCGAACACGTTGAACAACCACGACACGACGCCTGTCTTAAATCCACTCTACAATCACGGTAACGATCTACTCAGTCCTAGTCCGTCGAACGATAACGTCACGTTCAGAGAAAAGAGGGATTATTCTCATCTAGGATTCACGTACTTGGGCGAACAAAGCCCGGTAGAAACGACCACAGAGTTATAAAACAGATTGCGCGTGAAATTAAAGACGAACAAGGGGCTCGGATATGCTCAACTCGAAACTTTTGCTAGAATTCTTGCTCCAGATTTGCTCCGCGTGCGATCATTTTTTTTTTTACGATATCGACCTATCGGTTAAAAGAGACAAATTGCAGCGTCGCGTTGCCAAGTATTCGTTATTAATCGTGCGACATCGCCGGCGCCGGCGCGACGCTCGTTTCCAAAGGTGATTGCGCGTTCTTCGGATTAAATTCGCGAGGATTAAAACGATGTTCGTTTCGTAGCTTCGTCCGAGGCGACGACCGAACCGAAGCGAACCGAAAGCAAGCGCCAGTGCATTTTTAAACGAGCACAAGAATTTGTTCCACGTGACGAACTTTCAATCGAATTGTTGCGATGAATAGAGCAGAGCATGTGCCACGATGCGAAACGACATCGCGGATACTCTCTATCGACGATGAACAAAATCCGGCGAGCTTCTCTCTGCGAGAAACGTCGTAAAGCGTTGAAAAACTCAACCGCGCGTCGCGATTCTACAAAACGCGAATCAACGTGGCACGGCGCGATCAAAATCATTATTTTCACGGTTTTGTTTAGAGAATCCGCCACCGAGCGCGGTTATCACGACTGTACAACGAAATTGCCATCGATTTTGCGACAATAGTGCGCGAATTTAATGTGATTTATGCTTCTTGCTCCGATGCAATGACCAAAAATGCTGCGTGCTCGTGGTATAATCGAAAAGCAAAATCGGAAGATCGAGGCACCGTTCAAGCACGAGTCTTTCAAGTCTCCTCCGACTATCGCCTGATATTCTCAGGGTTAGCGACAGTGAAACTCGACTTTTTTTCTGTTTTTTTTTTCTTTTTTTTTTTTTACTTTACATCGAGATACGAATACACATCTCGTTCAAGTATTCGTCCGTCGGTAATTTGTAGCGACGGCGAGAATATAAAGAATATACTTGAAATGTATATACGCATAGACCGTTGCTACGTCTGCTGCCGCTGCGAATATTTCTCCTTGGTGACGAATCTATGGTCATTTACATCGAATCTATGCTGTGCAATAGTTCATTATCTCCCGCGATAATGTTGACGAATAGATTTCATTTTGCGCACGATGCGTCCATCGTTAATTCTCGTTTACGTCTAAACCGATGATACAAATTTTTATGCGAAACATGTGCAGTTAAACGCATAGCAGTAATTATGAGTCATCGTACCGTCCAACGTAGTAGTAAGGATTAATAATAAACTAATAGATTTCTAAAGGTTGTATGTGAGCGAATAATGGAACGTGTGCACTGTGTATATGTGATCGGCCCGTGAACTTAAATATGTATATGCATGAGAGAGACCCCCGTAAAACCGTTTGTATAATAAGATCTTTTTATTTATAATTGCGCGTTTGCTCATATTATTATTATTATTATTATTATTATTATTATTATTATTATTATTATTATTATTATTATTATTATTACTCAACCGATGGTACACATCGTTGTTACGTACTGTTACAGAGTGAAAATTTTCTTCGGCTATTCACGCGTTATTTTCTCTCCCAAACATTTTTTTATTCCCTTTCCTTCTTTTAACCTTGAACTACGAAGCGGACCGCTCTTTCAAAGTGCGGTTCTTTTTGCAGATATTCGATAAGTAGGGGGGGGGGGGTGATCACGCAATTAAATATAAAATACGCGAAACGAGTTTAAATACGAAGATACTTACGATTATCGATCGGCAAATATCGTGTACTTGATAATAATAATTTCCAATACAGATTTATTTCGAGCCTTGTATGTAAGATCTGCTAAATCGATTATTTGCATCCATTACATTATGCGGTGAACGATATCCAATAGTGTAATTTATTATATAAGAGAAAATTGTGAGACTTGATCGATTAAATCTCTAGTCGTATGGCGAACACCTTTATAACGAATCTCTCGATCGTTTCTACTTTGTTTAGGATACAACGTTGAAAAATTATCCGCATCGCCGATTCTTTGACTAGAGCGTTAACATCTTTTACTCATAGTTGTTTAAAGTACGAATGCTGTAAAAATTGTTAATACCTAATAAATCCATTATATTTACATAAAGTCGATCTCTTGTAATTAATCTATATAATTTGAAAGCTCGCTGGGCTCTTAATCAGTTTCAGTAAATGCTATTGATAACGAAATTAGCGCGGTTTAGAGCTATCGTTTATAAAGTGCCTTATTTGAGACTAATTCTTGGTCGATGAAAGAAAGGCTATAACCCATACGTGTCTTTGCAAAATCTAGAATTTATTTTTTATTCGATGGTAATAAAGAAAGATAATGAACGATTAATAATGTTAACGCAGCGCCGTTTTTATAAATTAATATATATTTGTAAGTATATTGTGCACGATATACATAAGATGAATCTTGATAATATAATAATAATACAATATAATATTTTTACGAAAATGCTTATAAATGCAACTGAAAGGACGCAAACTAAAAGACATACTACAAACTGTTCCACTTCGAGACACTCTGCATTACGAGCATCGTGCACATCGAACGATTCCCAGTTTTCATTCTGTTTAGACTGAATGAATTCCGCTGTGTGATCCCGCTGTGATCATATGTTTGTCCCTGTTGTTCGTAACAAGAAAAGAAAGGAAGATACATGGTAGCAGGAAGATCGCGCGGCAGAATATCGCCCGCGTGCATTCTGGATTATCAGTGCGCGTTACGGAAAAATGCGAAAATGCGAAAATGCGAAAATGCGAAAATGCGAAAATGCGAAAATGCGAAAATGCGAAAATGCGAAAATTCGAAGATACGAAAATGCGGGAATTCGAAAAGGTAAATTTCAAGTAATTTTATTGGTAAATCGAGCGGTAAAGTTCAGGGCGAAAAAATATGACGCACGAGAATGTATCGCAGGAGCCGATGCAAGTATGATGTTATCTCTAAATACGAACTCACGAACAAGATTCCAAACGAAATTGGCCGGTCCGGTTAAAAGCAGCGTTGGTAATTGGAGCAATTAAACTCGTAAACCGGTGCGAAAGCTAGGCAATTGACCACTAGTGGTCGTTCGCACGGTGGTCTAACGTTCGTCATTGACAACGGAACGAAAGCTGGTGGAGTGGCGAAACGTCTGGACTAACGAGCAGGGATCGACTAGGACTCGCGTCGGCGCTGTTACAATGCGACGCAGCCGCATCTGGACCAACCACCGGACGACGTAAGGGCGGAAGACGAGCGGAAGGTGGGAAGGAGAGAGCGTACCGCTCCCGAAGCAGATGACGTCGGAGTTGGCAGCATTTACCCTCGGCAGTATCGTCGCGATAGTACACGGCAGAATTCTCTATCGGTGTTTGGAGTGAGATCCATTCGAGGAGACTCGCGGAAACTCCGGCAGTTGGCACGTGAGATCGGTACATCGATTTTTCTCGGTAACCAGCATCTTTCTCCAACGACGCTTCGTCGATTGCCGTGCGCGCGCGCGCGCGCGTCTGTGTGAGCGCGCGCGTGTGTGTGCGTGTGTATGCGTGTGTGTACTTCGTCTTGGTCGCCCTCTCGGCGTGCGAGAACCTCTACGTGCTCGTGCTTGAATTTAATAACGGGAAACGGAAGTCGAAGGAGAAGTGAGAAACAAAATGAGAGAGTGAATAGGCGAACCGTGAATTACGAATCGTGAACTAGCTGTGAACTGATCTACGGAGAAGAATAATCGGAAATCAGTTTTCCGGTTTCTGTCGCTACAGTGTTACTGGTCTTTTTACCCTTTGTTTCCCGCCCTTGTTTCTCTTATGTTTCGAGCAGCTGCCAGCAGGAAGTAGGAGAATCAACAGGGCCAGCAACTGGCGGCCTATTCCTCCGTCAAAAGCTGTTTACGCGAATGATCCCGCTGGAATATGGCAAGTAATATCATAGAAGAGTAGCTATGAATATTTATGCGAAAGGTCTCGTTTGAGTATTCGTAGCGTGCACAATGGTGGTAGTTTGATCAAAAGCGGTCAATTTTTCTTTCGTCCATTAGAGGCGCGTGAAGGCATAGCAAGCAACTGTACGTGATTTTCCTGGCAACTTTAATTAATTACCAAGCGTGTAAGTACTTAGGATCAATTGGTAATAAGTTGCGTATGCCTGTGATCGCTTAATCGTGGATTTACTCTGCTCGTACGATATTAATATGTATAACCGTATATGAACCGTTCACGCATCGATCCGACAATTTCGCCTTTGATCCCGATTAGTTGCAATGGTGTTTTAACATTTCGTCGTTTGGCCCATTACAACTCGTAGTCGACTACAGTCATATATAGTCAACTATCGAAACGAAAAGCTGAAACACAGGTATTATATCATTGTGCCAGGGCATATCCGATTCGTGGTAATTCTTCAATCCCCTTTGAAGCGTGGGTAGATCGTGCACCTTTGAGTATAATCGCGTCCGTAGAGTGACACGGCCATTCTAAAGGCTCATTCTTCTAAGATACGGTAGGTTTTAATTCTCGCGAGTGGATCAAAAGATACATACGTGGATAGACGCGCGCTTCGCTCGCATCGCATCACAAGTATTCGCCACGCACCTGCTTGCTTTTGTCTTCATTCTGCTGATATTTGCGTTGTTAATCGCGCTCTTTATAAATTTTCCAATTCGTTCGAGAGCGTTGATGTTCAAAAATTCAAGTGAAAGGCATTTGTCAACTTTTACAGTAAAGTCGAAATCACCTAGATTTTAAAGTAACTGATACGAGTGATGTTATCTTTGCAGATCAATGACTAATTTGACGTCTTGAAAACGACCGACATGAAGTATTTGAAATTCGTCCTATTTACGTTCAACATATTGATATGGGTAAAGTATTAATCGTTTAATTTCGGATTATATCTATCTATGCACGTACGTATACGTATATCGTACGAATAGATCGGATGTTTGTACAGCGTACCTACCCCGTTTTCGTATTTTTATTCTCTTTTATATTTTTTTCTCTTCTACGAAATAAGGATAAGAATTCAGAGATATTTCTTCGTGCAGAAATGAAAACAGGAGTAATTCGGTACTTTGTAAAGAATCGTGGTATTTTCTGATAAACCGTAAACAAAGAATGAACGCGTACATACATATGTATATCGATAAAGTCGATCACATAGGAAGTTCAGTAACACAGTTAACAGTAAGCGAGCCAACAACGGTACGCTTGTAATAAAAACGAAGCGGCACGTAAAAGTTAGGTTTCGAAAGATTGGTTATTTATCGTTAGCGATAAAATTGCAACGTTTCGACAAGAAAGGCGAAGGAAAAAAATGGAAAAATATCGAGCGATTGGCGTAAAGGTCTTACACCGTGACATTGTCAAAGACAGATGTCTGGTTGCTTTACGGATGATTGTTTGGAGACGTAGAATAACATTCTAATGAACTTACGTAGAGATAATAACACTAATAATAACCAACGATGTGAAAGCTTTTACGATTCTACGACTAAACGTCATTAGTTAGATACACTATCGTTGAAATACACAGGGTATTTTATGTCAGTGGACCGTGAGATGCAATACTGTACTGCAGTATTGAAGTATATACGAAGCTAACAAGACCGAAACGCATATGCGTCTAAAAGCGAAAACAGAAGGTTCAATTTCGTTGCATAAACGATGTTTTGTTGCGCACCGCGGTTGCATAAATTACCTTAGAAATGGTTTAGTAGTATAGAGAGTAGTATATTAGCAGATAACTACATGAAAAGAAATTACTCGATAGTTGGCTGGGTGTACGGTACTGATGATAGGGGCATGCTTGCTATTGGAACCGAGCAAAGGACACCTGTTAAATCTTTTCGTGCCCGACGCCACGCCGCACGAAACTATTAACCTGATAGCTTGTAGCTTGGTCGGTCTCGGTTTTACGGTGCTGACGGTCGGTTTCTTCGGATGTCGCGCTGCTCTCTATGGAAATCAATGCATACTGGCCACCGTAAGTTATCGATAGATGCACCTCGTGCGCTACACCTATAACAGAAGCACGACCAAGGTCTACGATACATTTTTAACTGTCCAGTACATGAGCATGCTCGTGGCACTGATCATTACCGAACTCATCACCGCTGCCGTCGGTGGACTAATGACATTTCGAATACTTTCTGGATTGGAGGAGCGGCTGATTAACAAATTGGCCGAGGATTACGGTCACGAACCGACTAGCGACATACCCTTCAGCCACAGTCTCGACTTTGCGCAATACAAGGTAAAGCTGCTAATAACACCGATCGATCGTTTATTCACCGAGGTTGTTTATCGCGCGCAAATATTCTTTGGTTATATCACTGACTCTCCTAGTCGATCGGATCGATTAACCATCGGAAAAGACAGAAACTAGCCAATTTCTGAATTCTCGCTCGATCGGGCAACTATTCATTGGTCGTTCTTTTGCATATTGTTCTTTGTATTAGTGACAAACGTACATATGTACGTCGTATGACATCGCACCTTTAAAAAGATGCGATATTTGGAAACGTAAGAACGTTCGACTGTTCGTCACCGCGCCAAATCAATTACGCTATTGCGGTTCCGAAATGCGAGAACATTTGCGCAACCGCTCGACGATATGTAACGGTTTTCACACGATCCCTTCGTCGTAGCGTCGCGTCGCGTGGAATCGCGTCGTGTCGATCGGTCGACGGAAATATCCATTAAGTTTCAAAGTCAATTCTCGTCCACATGTTCGTCTCTATGTATAACGAGCGACGAGAGATCGAAAGCCGCACAATGCAAATTTTACTTCGCGCCCGAGCGACACCCAATGCACGACACGGTACATCATTCATCCAGCCACATTGCGATGGTCCGAAGAGCACACGAATCATTCCATTACAGTTTAATTGCTGCGGAATACACGGATACGGGGACTACAATGGCACGGCATGGTGGAGAGACGCGCAAATTTCGGGCAACAGGAGGCAGGTCCCGCTTACGTGTTGCGTTTTAAAAAATACAGAGGTACGGAAAAGCTAATTTTCGCAGTATAATTACACACCCCCTTTATAGAAGATCCTATACGCTTTTAGATACTTTGCAAAACGTTGAAACGTTAAAACGTTAAAAATACGTTGTGCGTATGCGGATGTATTATACATCGAGATATTCCGCAATTCTATTTACTGCTCCATCTTTTTACATTTTTGTGCACCGAATAAAATCGCGAATATAAACCGTTAGAAAATAAGCAATAGTCGTATGTCTGTATATATGAAAATCAATGATTCGTATTACCTCGCAGGTAAAAAATACGGGAAGTCCAATGAGCGTCGTGTCGAGGGTGTTCAGCAAACATGTAAGTAATTTGATCAAGGTCTGAACTTTCTCTTCATACTGCATTCATGAAATTCTTATTTCTCGCGGAAGAACGAGAAACCGTGGCTAAACCCGAAACCAATGGACGAAATAGCATGTCAAGTGGAAGACGAAGAGGGTCACGATGGATATCGACATAAAGAGGTAGAGTTTCGCTCAAAGATTTAATCATTTTAAAAAGAAATATCGTAACATCGTTGATCTAGTGAAGTATAAAGGAGTTTCGATTCTTTCTCGGTTCGTGAAAAAAATGAATAAAACCGTTCTTTTTTTTTTCCGTATAAGTAATTACGGTGCACGACGTACATATACATATGTCGGTATGGTCGGCCAGGTTAACGAAAGAATCGAAAACGCAAAGAGAATGAATGCATCAGCCATCGTTTACCGTTAAATCTATCAACGAGAAATATTTTAAACAACAGGTACAGTTTTGTGTTCTGATGTTATGAAATGTTTTTATAGGGTTGCCTCTCGAAAGTTACAAGTTGGTTGCAGTGCGAGAGCTTCACGTTAGTATTCCTGGGTATGGCAATGGCTGGTATACAAGTACGTTGGCACAGAATTACCCAAGATTTCAGATATTTGAAATCTAATCGCAGATACGTTCGTATGTTTCAGACGTTCGGTATAATAACTTCGGCTTTCCTTTGTCGAACGATAAGGGATATGCAAGTGGATTGAGAAGGCGATGCCAAAGGCGCAAAACAAAAGGAAAACCAATTTCCAGTTCCCAGTTTAGTTGGGTCTACGAGGAAATCGGACGCGTTATTATGATATTTCATTCGTTCAGTTTCGACGATTTTGTTATGGAAATCGATCTAATCGAGGGAACAACGATACACGTGATAATACCTGGACGTTTCGAGCAGATTTCACAAGAGATTTGGCGAGACATCCTCCGAAATCACTGGCGAAAGGATTTTTAAGATTTTATTTTTAAAAACAATCGATGGTTGCGACATTTACCGTAGAATAATAGAAAGCTGCGCTTGCTCGAAACCTTCAAAACCATTCCCGTCCCTTGTATGCGTGTTTCATTATAAAATATCGTGGCGAACTCGAACGGGAGAGAAATATCTACGATACTGTATATATGTAAAACGTTATTCACTCCGAATACGAGATACTCTGGTTTTACCAACGTTCGCGATAGGACTTTATATCGCGTTCTATAATGACGTTCGCTTTCGCAAATCACGAGAAAAGCGATATTCTTACTGCGGGATTCCTACGCACTGTAAGGTGGTAAATTTTTTTATCACGGGTGAATCTGTAAATACGTATGTACTTACGTGATAACTAAGAGCGGAGCGAGAAAACGCGGCGAGAGAGAATCCTCTATCATCCTTTTTTGCTTGCGAAATTCACTTGACAAGATCTCATTTTTCACACCACGTGCACGCGTGACTTATACATTGGCAAGCGCATATATTTCAAAATATCTTGTGATTTTTTACTGGGGAAATACACCATCGAAGTGAGAATGTACCCGATATCGTAGATATCGAGCGTGCGAGCGTGTGATAGAAATTCATAAACTCATCTACGTAAATAACGGCGCAAGCCGCTTGAGAAAACTGGATTTGTATCCAGATAAAACAAAAACAAGAGATCTAATCTATTCTCCGGTATAGTGTCTGCAATGAACGTTCACGCAAGAAGAAAAAGAAGACAGATGCATGCATCTTACAATAATTCGTGCCAAAATAGATAATATACTCATATGTACTGATACATACCTGATGCGACTTGCGACGAGCTAGTTTAACTTTGTTATACCCTTATTTTCTGATAAAATTTGTTGGAAAGTATTTGGCGCGTTCGTAAACTATAGCAGGAAAACAATAAAATTATTGCTCTCTGTACATAAAATACTTATTCGATGTTTCATATTTTCAACAGCGAACAAACGTAATTTCATTGTCCCGCTAAAGAAAATTAGACGATTACTTCACTAGAAGGGGAACGTTTTATCCGAACGGGGCAACGTATCTAACGAATACTAGACGATTTTTGTAAGAGCGGTATACGTATTTCGCACGTATTATTCTCATCGCCGGTAATACAATCATTCATATGGAAGAAACGAAGAAGCAGCTAAACGAAGTAGACGATTGAAAGGCGATGTTCGTTCCGTACAATCATATACTAACGTCAATGTCGATTGACATTGCAGCAAAAACAGAAAATATATCGCTTTGTACTTGATTTTTATTAACAATCAGTTTATACGCATAGTTAGTAGAAAAACGTTACAGATTTAACGGAACACAAATGACTATATACGCGTGTTGATAGCTCTAGACGAAAACGCATAAGACGTAAAATTAATTTTGTAATTTGTTAACAAATACTATGAATAAAAGTACACGCTACGGTCGTTCACTCGTTGTACGGGCCTACAATTTAACGGTATAGGACCATCCGGTGAGCAAATTTGTCGAAATTGTGCAATCTGTAGTAAAAGTTAATATGTGGCAAACTTATCGAGGTATTTGAGTATATGTAATCGTTATAAACTATAGAAAGCGATAGTTTTACCTGGGATGATGATATAGCGATCGGTTCAGGTTGCAAGATCCACGTAACAATTTCACTGCAGGGTGGCTGAGTAAGAGAACCGTTGTAAGTATAATAATCCGTCTCGAAGTGTGGAAATATCCATAGCAGCGGAAAGGGTGGAACGTGCACCTTCGTTCCTGGTTTAACAATTCGCCGCAGATTCCTCACGATATGATCCAAATAAGGATTATCCGCGTTTGTAATCTGTTGATATCGATTTAATACTAATTTATTTACTCGATCCACTTTATGTCTGTTATAAAATTTATAAAATTTCATTAAAAAGACAGCCTTTCTACTTTCGTACAGAGTTTAGTCGATACTTGGAAAGCTATGAGATACAATTTAACCTGAAAAAAGAAGGAGATGATCAGTACGCCATCGCTTTCTTTAGCGGCGATCGCCTCCAAAAGTGAGTTAAAGCCGCGTTTTATGTGCCACACTTGTAATTCCATGGGATATCGAACGTAATCTAACGTATGTTCGCTGCCTTCGTCGTTCGATTGTCCCCAATGAAACATCATCGAGCAGAGGTCGTAAATGTTAGTCAAACAGCCACCTTCGATATATGGTCGGTTCAAGTTGCCCCACATTGCGCTCACTATCACTGGAAATTGAATAGCGATTATTAAAATGGTCAGCGGACGATAAATTATGACCGATCGAAAGGTGACCGAGATGATCCTTAACAAATTTGAAATGCAAAATATATATAACGTAAGAAGGATAGAGAAGGAAACTCTTGACGGCGAAACGTTCCTGCAAACGTTCGAACCATAGTTGATAAAAAAGAAAGATGTAACTTTTAAGTAACATCGTATAAATACGGAGAACTTTTTGAATCTACATGTGTAACTAGGATATGCAATAGGAGCTGCAATAGGAGTGTGATCGCATAATTTTTAACGGATAATAAGTAAGTAACGATTTTGCTTATTAAACCAGTGGAAAATTTGCACCGTTATTTTCGTTGTTCGCTATGGTGGTCGATAGTGGTCCTTTATCGTAGCCGTTCCAACGGAGAGGTTCGGACGGTTGCACCACAACGACGAGATGTGTTGCAATGTTGATTGGTGACTGATTGCTACCATTACTATCAGGATACAACAGTTTCCACATGTGGGGCCCGTTGCGGTCCGTATAACCGAACGTGAACGGAGGAAAATTGCATTCGTTTTCTACCCAGGGAAATAATTGGGTCCAATCCAGAACTTCGGTCAGTAGCAAAACTAGTAACGAACGGCTCTATGTATAAATACGATACGATACGATAAAGTACAAAGTAGGGAGAAACGGACGAATCGTCTTACAAACGAGGAGGACACTGCTACATATGATCATAAATTCTGACGCTGATATATTTATCATTTTCAATGACCGTCCAACTTGATTTTATCGGGTGATACGCATTGGACTGTGCGTAAAATTTGCGATCGCACAGGTTTTCCTACACAGATCTGTACACACAAACAAGAATTTCACTTGTGAATTTTAAAGGGAACATCCAATAAAATAATCAGCTGGCTATCCGGGCAAAATGAAGGATCAACGGATATCGAGCACGGTCTATTTGAATATAACTTCATAGAAAAACCGCGGTTTAATTGTTCCGACCTCGATACCGCGATCGATGTTACGTTATTTCTTTTTGACAGCTGGCAAAGTTAAATTGCAGTAGTAAAAAGATGTGTACGAAATGTGTTCTATAAGATAATACGTAATATATAATAATATGCAATCGCGACTGGTTATCTAAAATAATGAGAACGATCGTTGTATGAGATAAAATGCAGTGTGCAGGTAAGAGTATCCTTGCAAATTCGTAACCTTCAAAATTTTTGATCCGTACTATCGTCATTATCGTCGAAGGTGATGGTCGTCGAAAGTGGGGTCAATCCCCAGTCGATATCGACGAGAACAATGCAATCGGGATAAAGTTCCCAGCGCTTATTATGAGTGGTCACTGGAGTCAAGATGGTGAAGCTAAAATGCGAAATATCGGCAGCACAGGTGAGTACCAATCTGCTTATGATCAAACGTATAACATTTTCTGAGATTTAAAGAAACGCCGATTCGGCGAAACATAGGTGAATTTTACAAAAATCCTTTTATTCCTGAGCATTCCTGTAAATGTGACGCGACGTACGCGCATATTTCGAAACTTAAATATAAGGAAATAATCGAGTAATTTTCTTTTTACGCCTCGATCGATCTGTTAGTTCAAATAACACTGGAAGGTAATAGGAGTGCAGCAACGATTCGCGGTGGTCCGCTTGCAAACGACGTGTACGAGCTATCGGAAGTGGTATTTCGATGGGGTTCGTCGAATTGTAAAGGTGCGGAACACACGTTGAATGGCACTTGGTTCACGATGGAGGCGCAAGCGATACACTTTAATAAAAGATACGAGACGATCGACAATTGTTGGGACAAACAAGACGGACTCGCGATTTGCGCTTATTTTCTACAGGCCTATCAAGTTCCAACTTGGGACGAACATCCGTTGTTTTCCAAGATCACGGACGACTTGCATAAAGTTACACAGCCTGATTCGTGCATAAAGTTATCACCAAGTATGCCACCTTCGTTTTTTCCAAGTAATTAAAATAGCGTTTCAAATGCATTAAATGATACTTAAGACGAATCTACGGCTTACATATGTTCTATAAAGGATTATCACCGGCTATACCATGTACGTATTCGTTTCGGTTTATTCCGTTTTGTTGTAGATTGCTTGTGCTGGATGAGACAGGCATGTCAAACACCCGGTTATTACACGTACTTGGGCTCGATCACCACCTTTCCGTTTCACGAATGCGTTACTTGGATCGTTTTCCCAGAGCCAGTGAGGATTTCAGAAAATCAGACGGAATTGTTTCGTATGATACGCGACAAACGGGGCATGTGTATCAAGGAAAACTGCCGAGAAGTACAAAAATTGAGCGGTCGTGTAGTTTATTATGTCAATTAAAAATCGAAAGTATTCGATCGATCGCAACTGTTTATTAAATGATTCCTCGTGTAATATTTTAGTGATATCTCATCTGTATAATTCACGTATGATAAATAAAAATTTGATATATAACTCGGTTGTATCGAGAATATCCAATACTATTTACGTATGGTTAATTTATTGCCTCGTTCTATTTTATCGCACGAATTGACAAAGAAATTTACGTATTTAATATCTTCCCTAACAATTAAGCTGGATAAAATACATGACAAGTAAATACGATGTAAGCCGGAAGTCAAACTGAAATGCTGAAACGCAAAATCCTTGAGGATTACAATAAATAAACAAAAAATAAAATAAATATCTTGCTTAGAGATATGGCAGATACCATTTTATTATCTAATCAATTACATTAATTAGATATCTAATATGCAACAAGCTTCATGGCAAAGATCAAAACATGTGGTAATGTGGTAATGTGGTAAACTTTTAACGATGTAATCAACTTTTTTCAGTCACTCTTTACCATTTTTCGGCCATGTAGATGGAAATTTTTGCGATACTCGGTTAAATACTTACGCGGAGCTGTATAGGATAAAAATGTCAAAAGAGAAAAGAAAGTACATAGGTACGTATGTATTGGGACGTGTATATTATGTATGCCGTATGTTTTTAAATTGTTCAATAATTTGCAAACTTAACGATTTTTCAAGCTACTAAGACTACGATCTTGTCAACGTCGTCATCGGGATTACCTAAATGGCGACAATCACCGATTGACCTATGCAAGACAGCTACATGGAGTAAAAAGTTTCCACCACTATATATGACAAACTACTGGTCGAACGAAGGTACAGCTACAATGACGAATACGGGTAAAACAGGTAATTTTTCTACGTTTTATTTACGCTTAACATCAGAGACGTTTAAATGTTCCATTATGAGGATATGAGAACGCTTCTTCCTCAGTGAGTATAGAATTTTCCGATAGAACGCTGCCTGCGATGCGAGGTGGTCCTTTGAGCAAAGACGTGTTTCAATTCATGAATGTAGAATTTCGCTGGGGCCCGGAAGATTCATTGGGTGCGGAACATTCTATAAACGGGATCTGGTTAGGGACTGTCTCTTTAAAACTTGGCGCTCGTCGCGTATCGCGACAGGCGTATTATTCCTCACAGGTTTCAAGTCATTCTATCGACTGCAGGTACTCCATGGAGGCACAGATAATGCATTGGAACACTCGTTACGGATCGATAGAGAAGTGCTTCGACAAACCAGATGGAATCGCGGTGCTCTCCTATCTCATGCAAGTACGGATACTCGTTATAATTGATCCAATCGATTTACTTACGTTGTACACATGCATATCTCAAACTATCGAAAATAGGTGATTGGCTGCCCTGGAATTCCTGATAATCCTTCGCTAACAAAAATCACTAATAACCTGACAAATATCAAAAGAATGGGAAGCAGTACCAAAATTCCACCTGGTAACAGAATTTTAGTAAAACAATGATTAGTTTCTTCCCTTTTCCTACTAATTCGCATTCATTGGAAAATTTGAAAAATTATTCTTCGATAGATTGTCTGCTTTGGATGTTGGAAGCGTGCAAGGCTCATGGCTATTACACATATCCAGGTTCTCTTACCGTTCCACCATATAGCGAATGCGTCATTTGGATTATTTCATCCACTATTACGAAAATATCCACTCACCAGGTATATTTATTTAAAACGTAGGCTGTTCCATGTAACACAACGATATCGTGTTATCTTTTATTTTCACGCTAGATAGACGCATTTAGGAATCTTTATGACGGCAAGTGGAAAAACATATCGGGAAATTGTAGACAACAACAAAATCTTCATAGAAGAAGAATCTTATTTGCTACGGATACTGCTGTAACATGAGAAATGAATAATGCATGGACAAATAATTACTTTACTATTTACCTATTTATTATTATGTGAATATCATTTGCAAAATGTTTCACGCGTTTGCTTCGTAAAAATAAATAAAAATATGATAACTAACGGAACAAGTAATTCTAATCTTCTGTTTAATCTGAATCCTTCGTTGTATAAAATTTCATATTTCCTACCTTCAGAAATACCATTCCGAACAATGATTTAAACATTTTTAAACGATATTTGAAAATTTACTTGTTTATCAATGTGTCACACAAGGCACACAAGTTCTCTCGTTTACACAACACGCGCAATATCTTATTCATAATGCGATCTCTAAAGAACAAGTAAACGTACAGTTATGTCTGAATCTACAACGCCACTAACTCCGTAAAGTTTCAGTTTACCTCGCAACGATGTCCGAATATACAGGTTTAATTGGTAAGATAATCCGAGCTTTTAATGTTTCATTAGGTTATATGACATATACGTACATAAATATATGTATGTTCCGCGCCGTGATTACCTTATACTCGACAACACGTACGCTGTGAAAAGCATATTTGCTACGCGCAGTCCCTCCCTTGTTTGAGCGATTCTTCTGTCCTTTTCGATCTCACTGTTCTGTGTACTATTGTATTTTATATAGTTGGCTCTGTGGGTATTGTATTATAATTAACGTTGCCGAATAACTCCAGCTCAGCTAACCTAAATGACAGCGGAGTAAACCGCAGTGAATCATCAAACGATTCAAATTTTAAATACATCGCCGATACGGCCAATATACCCGAACATACCGGCCCATGCGAACTGTCTCTTAACAAGATCTCTTCGAAAGCAGAGAAAGAAACTGGTACAGTGAAAATAGAAAAAATGAAGGAATTGTCGCTCAAAGGCAATTTAAATGTCGAAGGTCCGTTTATGAAAGCCGAAGTCGTAAAGTCGTAAAGACACCGTGACATTATGGGTAATGAAAGAGTAGTAAATTTTACACCGAAATTATCAGTCAAGACCAAGCAGAAAAAAGATAATAATGGAAGATATTATACAACACCTAGAATCTGAAAATAGATCAGTGATAAAATTAAGATATTGGGAAAATATATTCCCAAACGTAAACTTAACTCCAAAGGAAGAAATATTGATCATACTGGTATTAAAAACCGACTAGGTGATAGGGAAGAAATTAAAAGGCGACGCCTAAATGCCACATGTATACACACGTATATGAATGTAGTGCAAATATTCCTATTTATAAATCTAATTTTTCTTTGAGGCTTACCAACGACGGGCCAATCTCCGATTAATCTAGACGATCGTTTAGTACGAAAACGCAAATATCCTCCGCTTGTCTTAAATGGTCACTGGTTAAACGATGGAGAAGCGCGACTGTTAAACACCGGAACTACGGGTAATTGGTGAAATATTACAGTTTCTCTAGGTTTATCGAATCGCATAATTAATTAATAGTAATATTCAACTTAATCAACAATTAATTGTAAGTATCGAAAGTAGAATTTACATCTATGTCCATGTCTATGTCTATTTCTATGTCTATGTCTATGTCTATGTTTATATGTATATGCATTAGATATCTATAGCCAATATAATAACGAATACTTTTTAATATTTCGGAAAATTTATTCGATACAGCGGTGCATAATGTTAGGATAAGATACACAGGTGTTGCAAATTCTAACGCGTTTTTGAATATTTAGCAAAAATATGGTTAACTGGAAATAGAATCCCGTCGACAATTTGTGGTGGACCACTTTCAGACGACATATACGAGTTGATGGATGTGCATTTTCACTGGGGCGAAGACAATTGCAAAGGTGCCGAGCACACGATCAACGATACTTGGTAAAACAAAGAAGAAACTGAACTTCACGTTCCTTTTTATTACATATACGATCTTTGCTCTATCAAGGTATTCGATGGAAAGTCACGTGGTACACTGGAACAGAAAATACGTAACCGTGGAAGAATGTTTCAGGCATAAGGACGGATTCTGCATTTTGGCATACCTATTTCTAGTACGAAACTTCAATGTTGAAATTATTTTAACTTTAACTAACTTTAGTTTCTGTATTTTCCTATTATTCCTATTGGGAGTACAAATTTTGTCTAATTGCAAAAAAAGGTCCAACCAGATTGCTGTAATTGCATTAATCCGCAATTGGAAAGGATAACGGAGCACTTGAAGTATATTCTAGATCCAGACATGGAAACGAAAATACCACCTAGTAAGTGTTGAATATAGTTTGGGATAATGTTGTTTGGCAACTGATATTTAAGAACATGGAAGAATGTTGATCGAGATTACTCATTGAGATTGTAATTGAAGGGCAACACGTGCATTATCATAGACAATATCCTGATAGTTTGTCATATTTCTCGTAGACTGTTTAGCATGGATGCGCTGGTCAACGTATTGCACTAGATACTATACTTATGCAGGATCGTACAATATCGGTGAATATCCAGAGTGCGCTACTTGGATTGTATTTCCTGTAGTTATACCTATACGAGCCAGCGAAGTGAGTTTTGCATTAATGTCGCTAATGTACTTATGTACGATATAATGTAGACTATGCTGATTGAAATTAATTCACAGATAAAAGAATTTCGAAGACTGAGAGACAGAGATGGAAACGACATAAAGACAAACTGGCGAGAAATACAATTACTGAGATGCAGGCAAATCTTTCTAGCAATCTCTTAAGTTAATCTCAGGTCACAATCGTTCTTTGTCTATCCCCTTCTGGTACATTCTGGTAAAATATACGAGGAAACATTAAATACGTTGTTATTTCTATTAAATAACTTTATTTGTCACGTTCGTTCAAATTATCAAACGATTCGATAGATGCGAATATTCGTATTATCGTTTCTCCCAAAAGTTCATAAATACGAATAAAAAATATTTCTTTATAAAGAGAATCATTGGCGGGAACCGTGCAAGTTCTTTGCACCGTCTGAATTGTCCGAACCTGACTGTTTTGCGAACGAATACTCGACTTCCTTCCTCGTCTATTTCGCCAATTATTGCCCTTAACAGATGGCTGAGACGCGTTCATCGACATCGTATAACTCATTTGCGGAGCCATACCACGAGTTTCTTTATATTCGTTCACGAGGTAAGCGTTTCTTGCTAACTCGCTTTCAATCTCGAATAAATTGAAAAACGAGCAAAGCAAATTGTATATCATTTCGTACTTGTTATATCGCATGGATCTGTACAACGAGGGTTCCAAACATTCTTTGTAAAGTTCAGTGAATTGCGATAATATTGTGTTCCTACGTTCCGGTTGTTTGATTTTCAATAGGATTTCTCGTATATCGTTTAACAGCATGTTCCAACGGTGTTTCGTTTGATTCGTCGCACTGTAGTAAATCTTGTGGAATTCTATCAGAAGCGTCGGATTGTAAAAGCACAGTGAATTTTGAATAGCGAACAGTTCTGACTCTAAAAATAGGCTACCGTACGCAGGTTCTGGACGTCCAGTGAAATTCACATTTTCCATAATATCGTTAATTATCTCTCGTATCACGGTATTTCGAATGCAACGATTCAAGTATTTATCGACTATTTGCGCAGGACGAAAGTTTACCGGTAGAACGTTCGGGGTTTCGGCGCAACCCCAAAATCGGAATACCAACGGAGAGGAACACAAGATCGGATCGGTTGTAAGTTTCCAGAATTCGGTAGAAACATGAGAGATACCGATATACCATATCTTTAATTTGACAATTTGCCCTGGAAGAATCACTCCCTTCGTTTTGTTGAAAAAGAAACAGCTGGTTCGTTTGGCTAAAGGAGTTACGTTAGATCGAAACGTTGCGTCTCGCCATTGGTAAACGATTACGCGATTCCCTTTATTCTCGAACACGATTTCTTTCTCCGTCCTTTCGTTAATTTTTCCATAAAATGTTAAATTCCACGTGATTGGATCGGATTCTGCGCGGTCCTGCCTCGATGAAACGTTCTGCCGAACGATTTCACGATCCTGGATCTTCAAGACGATCGCCTGCTCGGAATAACAATCGCAGCAGAATCCTGCGTCCTGTTCTCTCCCTTCTGTATCGGAAACTGTTATCGGCGGAATTCTTGCGAACGGTTCCTTCATCGCTGGAATTGAATTCCTGATTGCCAAGTCCCTCGTTTCCGGTCGTTTCGGCACGAGCATCGCTATTTCTTTCGACAATTGCTTCTCTCTACTCTTCAAGTACCGACTGCGTCGCCACGATGGTTCCTTCGATTTCAAGCCGACCAAATCTTTCTCTTTCTCTATTAATTCAGGCAAGTCGACGTACGTCAATTCCGGAATTACATTTAGCTCCCTTTTACTCGGTGTGAACGTAATATCTGGCAAACACGGGGCACGTTTAGGCAGTGTTTTCGGAGTGTTCCAAAATTCTGTACCACCTCGATATTTATCGGGTATAACCGGTATCGGCACTGTCGCGTAATCTATCAAGTTTCTCATCTCGATCAGTGGTCGTACTTTTTCACAAGAGTTCAGAATTTGATCATTTTGATGACGACCGGTCGTCGACGTAATGCGCTTATATTGTATCGTTCGCCTGTCTAACCATCTCTGCCAATTCGCCAAGCGCCGATCTTCCAGAAAGACCGACTGCGGACTAATAAGCCCATCGCGTGTTGCCACTGTTGTCGTAAACTGTTTCACCCATTTTTTCGGCTCATCCGATTTACCAATCTTTCGCGCATAATCCATATATATTCAAGAAAAATCTAAACAGATCATAGATAATCTTATACTCTGGTATTAAAAATGTTCAATTACTTGAACCTTTTACAAAGTTCTATTTCGATTCTAGAAAAATCAAAATCGAATCACTTGGTTTTAACTTCATTTAAATAAAAAATGAGCCTAACAACAGGTAAGCTAAATTATTGTACCTTTTTTGCAATTCGTCCTGTTTATCGCGCGTATTAATTATTTGAACAGAAGCGAATGACAGTTACAAACAAGATGCCAAGTTGCTTCAGGACTTGCTCGTTACCGAAGATGCGTTAGAATCTCCGATCGATTTAGACATTGGCCGTATGAGAATCATCGAGTTAGATCCTTTGAAGTGGATTGGCATTGATATAGCACCGAGAAAATTGAAACTTACTAATACAGGATTAACGGGTAATATCCCGTTAGGGATGATAATTGATACACGTGTATATGCGTTACATGTATAATATTCCATTGTCAGCTACTGAAATTCATGGTATTAATCAGATTTCGTCGGTAGTAATTTTGAGCGCGAAATGGCCGCAGGGACGTCCTTATATTTCTGGAGGGCCGTACGAGGGAAACTATATGTTTGCGCAAGTTCACTTTCATTGGGGAGAGAATGAAATGAAAGGCAGCGAACACTCTGTCGATGGTGCAAGGTTTGAAGTCAAATTTAAATCGTCCCACTAAACGTATCGCGTATTTTCTTTGGTTTATTGTAAACGTTTCTAAATTTCGAATTCGATTAAATTTCATTCAAAGTATGGCTATGGAACTGCATGTTGTGTATTTCAAGGAGGAATACGAAACATTAGAATTGGCACTTCGACGACCCAGTGGCGTTACTGTTTTGATATATTTCTGTAAGGTGATGAATTCACAGATATTTACATTGAACGAAACATATAAATGTATCATTTCATAATGTCGAAATATTCATAGGTAATAACACCACGATTGTACTTAGTTACAGGATGAACCAAACGAATTTATGAATGGGATCGTAAATAATTTGGCTGTTATTCGTACCGCGCATTCGTCGGTTCGTATAGTTCCTTCAAAATTAACAAACATTTTACGATCTTTCTCACAAGACTATTTCTTATATCGCGGTTCGATAAAAACAGCGCAAAATACGCATAATATTCTCTGGACGATTTGCAGAGAACCAATTGGAATTTCTGCCAGACAAGTAACTCGATGTCAATTATCGTACGATCCGCGATCCTTTAATATCGTATCCGCAAACGTCTGTATACAGCTGTGTATTCGCTAAGATTGCAGAGTTTCGCACTTTAAACGATAAAAAAGGGATGGCCATTCTATCGAATATACGCCCAGTGAAAGGGAAACAAGAGAGAAACGTTTTTCACGTTTGTCCATCAGGATCGACGTACGCTTCGCTTTTACCTATTCCACGAAATCTGTCGCCGAGTAAAACCGAAGAGACCAGCAACGCCAAAAATGTTATCGCTGTCTAAAATTGCTGGTGACATCGTTAGCGTTACCGGTGTTACCGTTAAAAACTGTGATTTCGGACCTAACGTGTGTAAGAAACTTTAGTACTGACAATGAATCTTTTTTTTTTTTTTTTTTAAGGATATATATATAAAGTATTTTTAAAGATATACATATCTTAACGATATATAATCGAACCAAATATTTTATCATTCGTACGACGTGACGAAGAAAATATGACGATACAGAAAATAATAAACAAGAAGAAAATTACTTTCTGCGTCTTCTGCGTCTTTTGATCCTTTCCTTTTTTAGATCGCAGTTAGGATACAAGAGTGTACAGTCGGCTCCACCTAGGCCAAGAACGGAAGCTTTTATAGAATCCAACATTGCCGACCACGAAGACGTTTTCAGCACCCTGCCGGACACCCAACTCATTCCTAGACTGAAAAGGTTGATTCCATGCTTATCGAACATGCGTCATGATAGATAGATAAATTACAAAATAGATAGATAGATATGACAGATAAATTGCAGATAATACGATAGACATCCTTTTACTTTTACGTTCTTTTAATTTTTCAAATGTAAAACTTTGTTTTGTGCCGTTACTTGTTGCACACGCCTCAGGCATATACGTATAATAACGATTAAAAATTGAAAACTTAATCGTTCGTTTTACCTCCATACAGGCATCCATATTTTACGTGCATCTTCGGTTTGCGTGGAGTGTCGATTATTCTCGCAAAGAATTTTGCGAATGCAATTCCCAAAATCCATATCGGCAACAAGAGCAGCCTCGATGCTTCTCAGAACGTTGTGAGATAATTCGTTCAATTCTTCGTGGCTAGCGTACGATAAAGGTAACCCATCGACGACATTTCTTCTCAGACGTTTCGCCGTATTCGTCATCGTGGCTATGGTTGTATTCATGTTGGTCTACCCGAGGAAGATATTGAAGATATAGAGAAAAAGAAAAAGAAAAAAAAAATTAACAAGCGACAATAACAAGTAGTTTGTGGAGAAATAAAACAATTCGGACGTTCTACCGTAGCGTTCATTAATAATTGTATAATGAATAGTCCAAAAGCTAAAAACGCCAGAGCTGTAAGGGCAATCTCAAAGAAGTCTTTTATCGAAAGTTCGTTTCCTTTCCCTTTGTAATAAGGCTTGTGGTACTCCTCTTCGTGATCGTGATAAATCGGAGCGGTGTAATAGTGTTCCTCGTGTATAGCGGGAAAAGTTTCAGTGTGATGCAAGAAATGATCACCACCGTGACCGTAAGCGGGACCGTAAGCGGGACCGTAAGCGGGACCATAAAATATATTGTGTCCCGACGAGGATGAAAGCATATGATCTATTAAAAAAGAAGAGAACATCTCGTTTTAAAGGTATCCACTGTTGTTGGTTATTATTTTAGAATTGTATAAAATGATCTTTACCATTTTCCTCGTTCTGTTCATCGAAGAGGCCAACTTTACCAGAAGGTAGAGGAGCTTGCATCGCATAACCCGTCACTTCTCCGTCGAATTCTTCGAAATTTTCGTTGTGAGCTCCATGCTTTTTCTTTATTTTCTTTTGCGGAACATAATGCCGATATACATCGTCCAAAGTTGTCCTTCTGTCATAAAAGATGTAGGTTTTTTTAATCATTTATAATTCTACGGGAACTAAATTTTTAATGAAATACCGCGCAAGTATATGTAGTCGTAACGTAAGAATCAATTTTATTCACCGTTTTATATTTACCAACATAATATGCGTAGGTATCATACGGCATAACTGTAAGTAGAATTTCGATAATTACCGCTGTAACCAGTTTTTGTACTTTGAACTTCCTTCGTCCGCTAACAATTTATCGTGTATAGTAATATTGTCATTGTCCATTGAATTAGACAGATCGTTTCTTTCTGCCACATCGAGACGTCTTTTAGCTCTAGGTGCTCTCATTATCTTCGCTATTTCCTCAGCCACGTAGCCATGGCATAGGTATTCGTTCATCCTTTTTCTAATAGATATAGTGGATTAGAAAATAGAAAATAGAAATTCCGGCATTGATGTTCGACAAGCAAAGCCCGAAGGTAATTAAAAAGGAACAAGGTAACGAAATCAACGAAATGCGTCTGTCATTATTCTCAACCTATTATTCTTACCTATGATATTCCATTTCACTTAGAGCATTGTCGATGGATCCATCTACCATTGCATCTTCGGAACCTTTCGTTCTGTTATCACTCACTTGTTGATCCGCGAATAAAAAGGATCCAGGCAACAGATCTATCGAGAGTATGTCGTTCTCGTCAATACAAAATTCATTGCCATCGTCGAAACATTTTTGCGCACAAGTTGCATAAATGTTTGCCAGGAGCCAAATTAGAAGCCCGATAGATAGGGTTTCTTTGAACGATTTCATTTAAAACAAATATTCTTGAGCGCGAACGAGTAAAATTTCGTTACCAGCGACCGTAGCGCAAAGAGAACTGTCAGAACGGAAACTCGCTGCTGGCAACAACTTGTTCAACTGATGGAAATAATTACTTGAACCGTAGGTACGCGTGTTTAAATGGCGTTGACAAACTTTCCTGTTTGGAATAACAGTTAATATCCTTAATGAAACACACTTTAGATGTCTACATAATATATAATATATATATATATATATATATATATATATATATAATAATTTGATTTTCATAAAAGGTTTATAAGATCGTGTAAGATCTTTAATTTTGGTAGGATTGCATATATAGCGAGGTAAAGGTGTGGCATTCGATTTATAAATTAGTAACTTGGAGCCGCTTGTCGTTTTAACCGATTAAGATAAATATCCCCCATGGAAACAGAATGAATTTTCCCATCATACATATATATTTGGACACATGTTCAATCTCACATTGGTCGGTGACACTACCAGCCGATTTACACGTAATCCGACACCTATGATTAAATACCACTTTATTAAAAACCACTTACACCGCTCTTATGAATGTTTTAGGAGTGGAGGGTTTGTCGAGATGGCTTGGATGGGTCGGCGAGATGAGGTAATGGGGGCTTTGTTCCCTTGGGAACTCGCTCACCTGTCTAATATCCCGCGAGAGTAGCTATATCTGTGCCCATAGCAATAGCAACCAGTTATACATGGAGGTCACTGAAAATTAATCGTCCAGTTTTCAAAGAATTCTCACAATATCCTTAATCTCCCATGTGCAGTTTGAACAGAACCAACAGCTCTGTTCAATGTATAGCGATTAACTTAAAATCGAACCCGACACGAAAGTATTTGATAGGATACCTTGTCCAAGATATTGCTTACGTTTCGTCTTACTCTTGGCGAATCTAGAAACTTTTCGCACCATCGTACGATCACGTATCGTACGACTACGCAGACTTTTTTCTGTTTGCTACAAATTCTTTTCCCTCAGAAGTTCATCTTTCCCGCATTGAATCGTTTTCATGTTCTATTCTATTTCGCATATTCTATTTCAGCTTCGATATATATATATATATATATATATATAGGAAGTAAAATTTAGGAAATTAATTTTGAAATTCTCGTGAACGTATGAAAAACTTGGAAAACGTATCTCCGATATACGATGTGTTAACAACGAACGTTGAAAAGTTTTCGCGAGATACATGCGTCCTATCCCTGTACAGGGAGCGGGGTGTGGCATGGATAAACCCACCGTTTCCGTGTGTGAAAACGTTCCATGGCAATTTGTGGCCGCGTTAGTACACCCTCCTTTTCTCAGGTGTTTGATTGATCGTTTCAATTATGTGGCGCAGCATGCATCGAACGCAAAAGTAAAGTTCGTATCGGTAGGACGATCGTCCATTCGGGTATCTCCATCGAACTTTCTACAAACGACATAACAGTTTCATTGGGAAGTTTCGTCGTCCGAGCGCTTCACATATGTAGAGTATGCGGCAGCGGTAAAAAAATATATCGCTCGTTAATACATGTATTTCGTATATTTTGTTATTTATACGGTATAAGAAACGCGCGAACAACCAGTTCTATCGTACAGACGCGAATTGTTGTATGGCCCTCGCAAAAATAGACGACAATCTTTTTGCCAAATATTTTGAAAGACGTTTTAAGGGCCCATAATGGTTTCTTGGAAGAACCGTAGATACATGCCCGTGAAATTCCGTGTTCGTCGACCATATCGTTACTTCCTCCTTTCACACCTAACGAAAAGACGATGCACGGCATTTCGTTTCATGTAACCGGTACTCAATATTTGTTCTCGTCACTTGCACGCTTAAATTGTTCAAGTATGCTCACAAGTATGACACGTAAAAAGCACGATATTCCTTAAGAAATCGTAACTGTTAGTTACCAACCGTACTTCTATCGATCTTTAGACAAAAATTTCGTATTCTTACGATTCTTACGCGGTACAATCGTATTCTTACAATGAACAACGCATCGATATCTTATCGATCGTATACAGGTGGTGGAAAAATGGGTACGATCGTCGTTTCAGGGGAAACTACTTTCTTTATCCTTCTTATACCGTATTAATAAAGAATCTTTTCAAAAGACTCGCATGCTTTTTATGCAAGCGATGCGACTAGCGTCGAACGAATTGATGACGCAAATGCAGGCGCAAATGCAAAGGTACGCGCAATTGCCAATGGTCGTTCAGCAGTTGTAGCATGAAATTCGATAGATTTACGATGTGCAAGGAGGAACATTGAGATCGGAGCGGTCTTGGTCGGAAACTAATGGTACCGCTTTTGCCGCAAATGCTCGACATTTTCAGCCTGTATCTAAACTAGAAACTATCTGGAAATAGCTCGATACGGTTCGATGAAATGAAAAGTTGCGAACCTCAAATTTGTTTACAACTTGGTTCGTAGTAATTGTTGACACTTTGAACATTGCTTCGATGAAACAACTGGATATAACAGTGTTTGCTGTGTTAGGAGTGATAAGAAACGTGAGTTTTTACAAAATATACAGATTTTATAGAAATTTTACAGGTTTGTACAGGACGAGTGATATGAAAATTCTTTTTCGCGCTGTTTAAAGTATTGATAAAATATCTGAACCTGCCGGTGAGAACCACTGTAAGAAGTTTGGTAAACGCGTGAAGAAGTGTTTTGCGGTACTTTTTCACGTCGTTCTCTGTATGGCAGAAGCGTTTATCCATAACCGTAGAGTAGAGTGTACATACATATATGGGATAGAGAAGGAACCATTAGTTTGCTGACATAAAGCCCTGAAATAGAGGGGTCGAAGAAGGCGGACGCTACGGAAGAGCATGCGCCTCCAAGAGCCAATCACAGCTTCGCTTTCTGATCCCTGATGAATTCTTTTTCGGTAGATGAAGTTTGCTACTGCGCATATCACCCTATTAAACTGTAATGTATAATATCTTTGATATATCTTGAAGATAGTGCACGTAAAGACGACAATGACAATGTTCTTACGTCGAATTACGTGACAGTGATATCACGTAAAATAGTATTTCACGTTTGATCTTGTTTCATTGTCCGGATGACCGTCTTAAGGTAAACTCTGCGTTTCGAACGGTCAATCAACGATTTACGTAAAACGAGCGACACTAGAAATAGAATCTGGACACCAGAATGGAATGAAATGGAATGGAAATGGAAAATGGATTTTATATTCGCTCCAAACTATCGATATAGGCTAGCGGTGTATTGCAGCGGACAAACTTATACGTTTAAATGAAAAAGAAGAATAATCCGTCTCATATACCTAAGTTCTAGCTGAACGTACTATCGTACTATAGTTTGGTTGTTTACGGCAAACTTACTTACGAACTGATATCGTACGGTATCGTACGATACCTCATATAACCCTACCTTTTATTCTGTCTTTCCTCTTCTTCTTTTGATTTATTTGAAATTCGATGAATTTAAGATCAAAGACAAATCCTTACGCACGCATTTGCCGAAAAATACGGTTACCACGTGTAGAATTCAAGAGGCTTAAACTCGTCGGTTACAGATGAATATATATATATATATATATATATTACTCACGTATCAGACGCTGAAGGGTAAATCGCGAAGGAAGAAGCGTCTGGAAATGTTTAGCAGCAGGATAGGTATATCGATTTATCGCAGTATATGATAGTAAAGCAACGTTAAACCAGTGTGAATAAGCTTTTGACCCCTACTCCGATCAGGTAACAGAAACAAGTGGGGGTTCCTGGTGCGAGATGTTAGTCCAGCATCGCAAGATGACCTTCCCTCAGGAACTGATGGTGGGGAAGCTGGGAGGTTCTTCTGGACCACAGACACGTGCCACCTGTCATACATATCCAAGTACTTGCTTTCGAAAGGTTGAGAGGGCGATTAGCCGTCGATTAGATGTTCAACGCGGTGCAAAGATTAACCGAAGATAAGTTTAATAAATATCGTGTTTTAAAGTAACATATATCGAATCGCAGCTCGTTTAACGTCCAACGTCTAACGTTTGACGTTTAACGAACGATACGATGGAATTGTCGTTACGTTAGACTGTGTTAAAATACGAACGTACTGGTGGTATAGAAATTGCTACTCGCTGTTTTAAACAACGATCTACTTTGTGACCGTCGTAGAAAATGTGCGCAACGTGAAATAGTTTTGGAAAAAAAAAAAAAAAAAATCGTGAAATGCAATTTGTAAATCAAGCTTGGTGTTATCGAGCATTTCAAATGCGTGCATAAGTCGGCTGCAGTTAGAAATTAAGAAGCTGAAAATAAAAGTCCAATGACATTACCGACGATGGAGCTTTATCAAAATCACAGTAAGGTGAGCGACGAAATCTACGATCTGCGACGGTCCTCTGTGAAACAAGACATAAAAGAGATTCGCTTTGTCGATAACGTTTACGAGCGAACGAGGGATGATCGCGAACGATTCGTGAAAACGCCGAACAACCATCAAGATACAATGGAATGTGCATCCGATTCGAGTAGCGAAAGTTACAAAGAGATTCATAGGAAGCAAGTGGAAGGAAAAAATTCGTCACCGGTTGCTGCGGCTAGTGCCTTTACGATTGACAACATTCTCGGCAGACGCGAAACGAAAAATATCCAAGTACCTTCCAATTTAAATTATTCCGATGACAGAGAAGAAGATCAAGAAGAAAGAGAGGCGAAAATGGAGGAGAATCAGTTTATCAGACCAACAGCCGTATCAGCTACGCAATCCGGTAAAACAATTATAACGACAAAGTATTCATTCCTTCCCTTGTTCTCTGGTATCTCGGTCTTTGATTATTTGTTTAGATCAGACTTAGAAACAGCAGATAATATATTTTCAACTCTAGTTATTTATTATGCAAAGTTATCGTGTCTAGGCTTAATGTTAATCATTCCAGGGAATTTTGGAATATCTCTTAATGTCTCTGTATAATTACTACGTTATTCTACGACCGTTCGTAACATCCAATGTTTTACAGTCTTTCGATAAGAATGAATCTTCCCGCAAAGGATCAGCCAAGTATTTTGCAATAGATATAGACAAAAGATAACGAAAACTGATAAAAAGAAGTAAGAAAAGATCAGCTCACAATAGGCCGGTTAAATTATTTGCTTTTACAGATATGAACGCAGGATTGTACGCATCAGCAGGATTATCGTATTCGGAAGTCACAATTTCAGATCCTTCCGCGTATTCAGCGACATCCCTGGCTTCTGCATCCATTTTATATAACAGTTGGTTCGCTCAATCAAAACCTGGCCAACTGTTTGGCCTACAAGGTGAGTTCGTTGAAAATCTGTTATACCAATCGTTGTTATATGTTTAACTAGGTTGAAAATTCAATCAAAAACTATGCAACACGACGTGGAATTTCTACGTTGACCTGGAATACCTGAAAACTATAACTTATCAAATTTTCTGTCGAAGCGTAAAACGTTTCGGAGCAATTTCTCTTTATTACGACAAAAGATTCTAATTACCTGTTCGTAATAACTTATCGGCGTAATTCCATTTTCGCGAACAATGCCGAGAAAAGCGAAATCGGTGCGTTCTTTCTCGGCTCAAAGGGAATATCGGAGATTACTCGAGGCGTCTATAGTAACAGCTTTTCGACACGCGAACGTCGCATTAACAGCTAGGGTGTTGTATCCCCTTAATTTTGCTGTATTACCGGTCAGGTGTAAAACATTTCGTTGTTCGATTATCGAGCTTTTGTTATTTTTGTATATTGAATTGTTTAACCTTGTTCTCGTCTAACGTGCCAATATTCGGATACAGAGTATGCCTTTCGAGCAATGTTATAAAAACGTTGCTTGTGCCGAGCAAACCGGATACATATAAAGAAAGAAAGGTTGCTAGATTTCGAAATAGTGTGCGTGTATCTGCTTGATTACAGTTACATGCATATATATTATATAAAATCACCGAGAGACTCATCATAGCTGTTGCAGAAAACGAACTTGTCATTGTCTATTACGTTACTTGTCCATCTAATACGTACTTAAGCAAGTTTCTTTCGTATCGACTTCGTATGACTGTGAAAATAAGTGAATAATATACGTCGGAGACTTCAATCCGCCATCGTTGTTTCTCTTCTTTCGCTACTATCCGCCATGCTGTTAGAAGCCCATTTATCAGCAACGTTACTCTAACTACCTTCCGGAGAAGTGCTAAATGTCTGCGTACACTCGTAAATCTTTACTCCGTCAGTTTTCTTTCTTCGTCGCTACGTTCCCTTTTTGGCCAATAGTTTCTGGACTTCTAGGAAATATGATCAATTCGCACGAACAATTCATTCCGATTAATGGAAACTTAGTGTCTGTTATGGCAATTCGATTAACTCGAATTAATTCGTACGGAAGTCGATTGATTCGTGCAAACGTAAAATAACTCGAATAAAGTTTAAATAACAAATAAAGATGGCTTTTTGTTGCCTCGAATTTCTCGTTTTCACCTAAACCATATTACATTTTCATTTTCTCCACTTTCCTATTCTATAATTTCATTGTATTTTTTTCTTTTCTTTTTCTTTTTTTTTTTTTTTTTTGCCTCAGTTCAGTTTCCTTGAAAATGTGTTTTATTTATAGTTTAAACATCGAGAGAAGGCAAGTCGTAGATGTATGGAAAATTGCTAAGAAGCAAAGCGTTGCTATTTGTAGCAGTCTTCGATACGCTCGAAAGATTTACAAGAAAATACAAAAGGTCTTGTGTGCAAACATGCGACATCTATTTGTTGGTTTAGAGTGTAAGGGCCGAGTAGCTAACTGAACGTTAAACAAGGGGAAAAAGAAGAAGTCTCTATTTCTATGTGAAGTCATCGCGATTTTCAGAATTCGAGGATAACCATTTTACCAGAAACGATTATAACCATTTTACGAGAGTGGTAAATGTCAAAAAATTATACTTCAAAATGACCGTCACGATTTCTCCATTGATCGACATCGTAATATAGGTATCCATCGTAAGGTTGGTAGCCTTTCGATTTCATTATATTATCATATGCAATCGAATCCTTCCAAATAACGAAGTAAGCTATTTACGGTTTATCCAATTTTATTGCAAAGCATAAACGAAAAATGTACATTCCAATGCACGTTCGAATATAACATCAACGTGTATATTTAATTAAGTAATCATTTTTTATTAAGATTATACCGTCATGGTATTATATTTTTAACATTTGTAAACATAAATTTGTAAAATTTAATCGCTGTTAAGCCTATTTATAGCCCACTTGTATATGCATACATATCTGAAGCAAGAATGAAGTTGTTAGCGTGAAAATTGTACAATTATAATTAATACGTTCTCTTTGTGTATTTTTTTATGTCGGATATACCGCAGTGTCATATTATCTAAATGTGGCTAACAACGGTATAATACCTCATATAACCCCTTGAACGGAAATATGTGGAACTTCTTTGCACTATAATGATAATCGCATCCAAACGTTCCTCGGTATAAACTGTTTGTCCAGCTCTTTGCCACATTCTGCCTCGTATTGACAGTAAGATGTCACACGTTCCTCAAACAATCCCACATGTTTTAGACACGCTTGGTAACTCTAGTCGTGGTCCAATGAGCAGGCCGAATCGAAGAAAGTGGTAATTGAGTACAAGCTGGCGAAGTTAGTGAAACAATTAAGAGGCATGATTATAATGTTAAATTTTTATTATCACAGCTATAAATCTTCGAGAATGTCAACTGTCGTCTCTTTGGACGTGCATAGTCAATTTAATACTTAATTTCACTGAAATTCTCATGCTTACGATTAGAGGAAGATATCCCTATACTTTTAAACGCTGTGAAATATCAAATGTTTCTTTAGCGCCCAAACCGAGTGGAAGACGTTCCAGAAAACCGGGCATCGACAGAAAACCACGTCAGGCATACAGCGCGAAACAGTTGGAAAGACTTGAAGCGGAATTTAAGGTATATTAAGTATATTTTTCGATCAAGATATTTAACAACGATCACTTTATTAATTTCATCATTATCAAAATGAAATTTTCGACAAAGAAAGCTAGAGGGTACTAATTTTGTACAAATTGTTATCATTTACAGAACATTTTTTTTTCCTTTTCGCCTACCATAAGCAACGAACAAATTTACAGATTTTGTTCTACGGATGTGGCAATTAAAATTCAACAAATTGTTAAAGTTATTGAAGTTTCCGAAAGTAAACTACCATACTGTGTCAGTTACGAATCCATGACACGAACGTTCTTATTACAAAGGGAAAAGCTAGTAGATAATTAAAGGGGTCAACAGAGATAAGCTGGGAAACTTTTTCTTTCTCCGTTTAACTTAGATATGTTGATAATTCTAGAAAATAATTATGAGCAAACATCGCGGTTGACTAAAATTTTGTACGAAACAGTATCCATCGTGTAAGGTGTAAACGTTAAGCCAATCGACCTATACTTTTACACACGTGCTAAGAAAACATATATTCCTATACTAAATATTTTCTGTTTAACCGTTTACTAACGTCAAAAAATTCACGCGAGTTTCGAAATGTCACTCTCTCAACGATCCTCAGTTTGTCAAATATCTTTTTACGTTATTTGTCTTGTCGGGAATTGTGGCCAAATTCACGACTTTAAAATAAGGTAAAATAATTCGCATCCGATTCTTTCGATTAATTAAAATGTCAATAAAAATAGTATAGAATCTCAACACTTTTATTTTATTTTCTTTTTCTTTTTCCCCTTTTTTTTTTAGTTCATTTTAGACGAAACATGCCCCCTTAAATAAGTGATAACCGAAGTGAAATTTTCCATACGGTTTCTATGACTGTTTAAATGATAACGATAATAAAGGAGAAAATATTGGAATTCAAATAATAATTTTCTACGAAGATTCTGTCGAGCAAGAAGTAAAATTGGTTCGGCCGTTAGAAATGATAGAGTTGCAATCTATAAGAGAAGTTAATTGGTACGTTTCTTTTGTAGATCGACAAGTATTTAAGTGTGAGCAAACGAATGGAACTGTCGAAATCCCTAAATTTGACAGAAGTACAAATAAAAACATGGTTTCAAAATCGTCGCACCAAGTGGAAGAAACAACTTACCTCCAGATTAAAGATTGCCCAAAGGCAAGGGCTTTTCCCATCGGCATACTTTCCACCAGCTCAGTACTCTTTATTACCGTACTACACCACGCCGCTTGTGTTTGGAACTTCAGCGTCAGATGACGCCAATATTAACGCGATGGCGATACCATCGCGATCTGTGGCATCATCGCCGGATGCTGTTTGAACGAATATCGATTCGAACTACTTAGCCGACATGAGACACGAGCGCGAATCAAGTGAAATGTACCTCGTCTATGGTGCGATTAAGACTCAATTTCTCGATTCAACGTATATACTTACGACGATTTCATACCGACGACTGAAGACATGCTGCACGTCTAGCGCATAATATATTTTCTTTCTAATAGCTCTAATTGTTAGCGAGACAGCTGTAAAATACAAATTTATGTTACCAAAAATGCATGAGGTAAAAATTTTGTGTACATAAATTACAACTACAATAAATAAAACATAAAAAGAAATAATTTGCTTGTCTCGGAGTATGATGTATCTGTTGAATGCCCAATGAAAGAGAGTTAAACGACGAGGGAAAGCATGAAGATTAAGCTATCCGGAATAAAAACATTTCCCAAGAATCAAACTAATTTATTTATATAGTGATATGAAAAATATGCAAGAAAGAAGAATTATACACGACTGTGTTTAAGTTATAAATAGTATTAGGTAAGATACCTAACGCTATGTGCGTAGGAACGCGCGTAGTGTTTAAGGCTTCCTTAAATCAAACGAAGAAAGGACTTTTCTGAACGTTATTTCGATTGACTTTCCGAGACGAGCTTAGATGCTTTATAAGAATCTTCGTCAACAAGCAAAGTTTCAAATCTTCACCCGTACGGACGCGTGAAGCTGAATATCTTTTTATCAAATAAAACGTTTCTTCGTTTGTCATAGATTTTTCTTTTTTTTTTTTTATCATTTTACGTTAGATTAGCGTCGATTACGCAGTTGGCCCCACGCTTTGTTCTACATTGTGGTATATTATTATGTTTCAACGATTTGTCCGTTCCGCAAGCAACGGTTCGTACTTTTGGATACGCGGGAAATTTTAATCTTGGTAGAATATTAAGCTTCTTATTAAGCTTCAACTTCGGTCTTGACCTTTTGCTCTTTTTTTTATCAGGGTGCAGAGTACCCATATCGCGCATTTTTACCTTAACAGATGACTGTACGGTTCTAACATGCATAGTCGGGCTACAACTTTTGTCAGAGGTTAATGTTTCTTTGGTAGAAGCTTGTATGGACATGTGGAACTTTCCTATCTTAGACATTGCTGCCGCGATCGCCATTGTGTTTTGCGCGCATAGATAACAACAGCTTTTGGTGAAATCTATCCCTAACTCGGAAGCATGATCATCGATTACTTTCTCTTCCTGATCCGTTTGAGAAATACGCACAGGTGGTTGATAAACGTCTTTCTTTTTCTTCTTCCTCCTCTTCCTGATTTCCTTTTCACCTCTCGAATCATCGAATCTTTCATCCTTCTCTTCTCTCGAGGTTTGCCTAACTACGTCTTCGTGTTGTACCGGAGAAACGCGACGTTCTTCGTATCGTATAGGCGAAGCGCGACGTTCTTCGTATCGTATCGGTGAAACGCTACGTTCTTCGCTAAAGGTAGCCTTTTTCTTTTTCTTCTTACGCTTCTTACATTTTTCTTTCAAACGTTTAAAGAAATTTGACTTGGATTTGCGCGCTCTGACTATCTTAGCTTTTTTCTTTCCGCAACACTGGGTACACCATTGGTAAATCCTCTTAGCTACATTATCAGGCCTTTTGTTGGCCGTAGAATTTGCAGTTTGTACGTTCTCTCTTCCCCTTTCTCCCCTTCTTTCTTCTCCTCGAATTTTCCGAGAATTCGAACCTCTTTCCGATACTGGTTGTGCTGTTACGGGACGAAATTAATAATCTAATGAAACAGAACTATGTTTTATGCAATAAATTTACTTGAACTGTATTCCGATGAATTTCGCGCAACGGTCTGTGCAGGCTTAAAACCATTTCTTTCTTCGTTATTCCGTCTATTATATTTGGGATATTGATTTATACTTGAAAATTGATTCTCTGGCATCGTTGTTATTGAACAATACAGAGTGGCATAGTACACTTTTTTACCAATCTCATTAGGTTACATTTTAATTACAGAGACTGGTATTATGGATCAACGATTAAATTACAATTAATCGATATTTGATGTATCTACTGTCAAGAAAAGATCGCATCTCCTTCTATATAAAAATTTGCATATTTTTTTATTGTGTACAGCTTTCTCAAAGATAATTTTATCAACGACGAAAGGTTAGTTTTTTATTTGTATAGTTACATTTGTATCCATTATAATATATACAAGTATTATTAATAAGAAAATTATTTACCGAAATTTTGTGCAAACGAACAACGAATCATGTTGCGATAGGCGATATTAAAATTTGGTCCATATTGGGATTTTAAAACTCCCGGTTATATGAGAACTCGAAGGGCGCCCAACCACATAAATGTAAAAGTTTCTATTTTCGCATAAACTTAGCACGCATATTTTTATCAGATAGGAAATTTACTCCCTGTTTTCATCTTGTGCTTTGAAAACGTTTCCATATAGTAGTTTACAGATTAATTGTCAATTACTATTTTATAAAACGATACGATACGAGCAATTCGTGTTTTGTATCTGTTTATGCTCATTCTCCTTCAATATGATGTACCTTTAACAGCTGCCGAGGAACATCGATGAAATTGAAATTAAAATTGACGATAAAATTTGTGTAAAAATGCCTGTACTATTATTTAATGCGATATGTACCGCAATATTTATTTCGATGTTAGACGCATGTTTACAGGCAACAAATAATTATGCAAGGAACGATTAAGCCGAACCAGGCTGAACGTTTAACGCCGCTGGTTGTGATCGTGAACGCGAGTGACGTCATTCGTTTGGGATAGCACGTATGGAACAAAGTGGTAACTGTCGCCCTCTGTCGATAGAGCGACAAACTAACGGTACATGATAAACGAGACAGGGGAATGAAAGTCGCAGCGGTGGTAGGACTGTCAGTGGCAACGGTGGCGACTAGCCGATGTCGTGTGTGTGTTTTGTTGCTGATGCGATGCGTCAGCTAAATCTCAAATCATCTGGTAAAAGAGTGTGAGATAAAGAGCGGTCAGCTGTTACGACGATTGTGAGACAGCGAGGCCAAACGAATGGCAGAGAAGTAAACAGTGAAGAAGTATAGGAGAAACGAGAAAGTCGAATATCGTGCAACGGAAAAAAGGTTACGAGGGGCGGATCGTCGATGGTAAGGACTGTCCGCGTGCAAGTGATAATATCGGTGGAAAACGATGGCGTAAGTTGGTCAGCTCTGAACCGAGACGTGCCGTGTGTCCTGTGTGCCGTGGCCGTCCGTCATTTTCTCTCGGTTGTCGAACGACGCGTGTGATTAGGTCGCTCCGTAAAGTCGCGCGCGCCAACAACAGTACGCGTTCCTAACGTAACGTAACGTAACGTAACGTCAGTGAAAACACCATCGAATGTGTGCTGCTGTGTGCCCGATCTAGTTGCTATGCAGGCTGAGTGCTGAATACACTGGAAATATCGGTTGGTCTTTGATCACGGTGCATCGAGTGTAACGAGGCAACGTTTTGTCGGTTGTCGCTACGTCGCGTTCCACTGTATCGTCTTGTTGGAACTGTTGCCGATTACCACTCGCTATTTCCTCGCGTCGTCGCGTTGTTGTTTTGTTTATTGTTGTTTGCGCGTATTCGCGAGGTGGTGCCAATATCTAGCCAACGACATCTCACCGTGGGAGATAATATGGTTACGATGATCAGTGATACGTGTGGATATGTTCTTTTTCTCCTGTTGCTGTTGCTGGTTCCTTATATCGAAAGCGGTAAGCGTATATAAATTCGATTTGCTTCGTGCTCCTTGACATACGTCGAATCATAACGATAGAAATTAGTTAAAATCGTTAATCGCGCATCGATAGACCGGTATTTCGTGCTAAATGCACGTTCTTATGTTACTTAACGTCTAGCCTGTGAAGCGTGCTATTGGCCCGATGACATATGCATACGCGCCTATCTATGCCCATATACATGCACGATATATGCGCGAATCCGCATCCGTGTCCCGTATGCGCGTGTGTCTCGTCCGTCTCCACGTCTCATGAATCATCCTTTCACGAAGAGCGTGTCTCGCACATTTCTCTCGGATTCTTTCAAAGGAAAACCAAGTTTTTTTGAGAACGCCTATACCTTTTCTCTCGCTTTTTTTCTGCATTAAAGCGAAATTGTCGACCACGCGATACCGTATTCCATACATATGCCGCTTCTTCGTGTCAATATGCGATTTTGTCGGTTTTTATATGCTAAGATTATATTCGGTGTTTGCGGAGATGCAACATTTTACACTCTACGGTTATAAAATACAAAGGTCGAGCTCGTTATGCGTCTTAATCTTTGACAAAGAATTTTTTTTAAACTTGAAACACGGATTTCCGTTCTATTTCCAAGAACGGAAAGACACACTAAGCGGGTTTTCCTGACTCACAATGAATTCACTGAAATCATAGATAACGTTCCTTCGAATATTTATATCGGAGACTCGTAGACCGTGACAAATACAGTTTATCTTTCTAATTTTCCAATTTCATTTGATACATACGTATATATTAAATACGCGCGTGCGCGCGTGTGTGTACACATACATGTATATGTATATATCGCGCGTTGGAAAATCATTTATTTATCGGGAATTTCTATTCGTAGATTTTTCGACCCACATCTACGAAGAATTTCTGTGTGTTTGATAAAGAGAGACACTCTTCTCCAGAGTGTAAATCGTAAAATTACCCCTGCCGGAAGTTCCAATTAAGGACCACTAGCTCACGTATGCGATGGTGATACTAGTTGTATAGTCGCGAGTTCGTCACCACGTTATCTTGTATCTGAAACTAAAAGTCAAGCAGAAAAAAAAAAGAGCGGAACTATTAGAGATTATTATATTAAAGAATCGCAATTTTGAAGCAATCTGATCCTTATAGCGGCAGTTTCTCTGATTTTAAACCGTTGTCATTAAAATGTTTAACGATTTTGCGTCGAATTTGATATGACTTTGATCTTTATAACGTGTAAAAAGCATAATTTACATGCACGGATACACGTTACATGTAGTAAGTCGAACATGTTGAATGGCGATGAGGATATTAGCAGCTGCCGATAAAATGGGTAGCTAATATTTATTAGTTTGACGCATGATAAAACGTTGAAAAAATATCCATCCGTTTTGATTGTCTCGATTGGAAATGGATTTTCTTAGGTTAGCGTCCGACGGCAAAGGGAAATGAGTTATCGCTATCGTGGGATATTTTTCTGGCAATTCCGATTGCCAAGGAACGAAGGGAATGCGAGCAAAAGGCGGTATCGGTTCGCGCGATGCATCTAGAATATAAAGACTCGGTTAACCGCGATAGGTAAGTCGTTTTGTTGGCCACGGGGCCATATCTCAAGGACAAAGGATCGATTTTTCTTTTCCCAAGTTTTCAATTCTTCGGTGAAACTATCTTACGATAGAAAGCCCGTAGAAAGCTGTAGCAACTTTGGGAAATCTTTAAGCGCGGCACGTTGCGGCCATCTTCGTATATTTCGTTCGAGAAATTGCGTTGGCCTTTGGAAAATGCACGATCGAGAATTGAGTAACATAAATGTTTCACGTCGGAAATTTCACGTAACATTTTTCGTGTAGTTGTTCCACCTAAGACAAGACTTTTTAGTTTCAGGACGGTCTTCGGATAGCTTCGTTGCTACGTACGCTATCCAATACAACTTGGACGATGATAGATCGTATACTTATTTTGTTTAAGTAATTTATAAATCACACGCGCACGAGCAATGGTTTTACGTCTAATAAAATTTTACTTTATCTTACAATTAGTAAGTCTACTTCAAGTTATTTCAACGTGAATTTTTCGTGACCAATGCAAAAAATACGCTTCGTCGAATTACGTGTGTAATCTAGAATTAAGAAACGAGCATATGCCAACTTTTTCCGTTTAATAATTCGATTTGTTTCTAGGAAAGTTGTTGGTTTCAGTGAGTAGATACTGAGAGATGGATTCGATATTCGTACCGCGGTTGTCCGTAAAGCAAGCTTACTGCACAAGTTCGATAGCGAATTCAGTTAGTTAGTCAGATTCGGCTTCTGATTTCTAACGTAATTAACTCGGTATTAAGCCGTGGTTGTCTTGTTCATAGCAAATTCAAGATTATTACATTGTCGTCGTATATACATATGTCAGTTTTGCTTGCGCGTTTTATATCATGATATTTTTAGTATCGCGAAAGTCCCGTGTATACATACATGTATGTATATGTAATGTAATTGAGGATAACGGGTAACAGGATAAGATTTGGATTAGATTTTTACATTTTTACATTTTTACATTTTTTCAAAGTATGGTTGTAGATACTTGCTTGCTGTTTAACGAAAGAGAGGAAGAAAGAAAGAAAGACAATGTTTTGCCGTGTTATTGTTATTATTTAATGGCTCTATTTCGTTCGTTGCGCGCGAAATCGCTGGTATTGCGGAAATTCTTTCATTGTCGAAAAGAATCTTTTTGTTTGAATTATTTTACTGCTGCGCGCAACGTAGATAGAACCTTTTTCCAGTTTCCCGATCATCAACAACTTTGTAATTGAAATTGAAATGCGAAAATAACGTTGAAAAATATCCTGCGGAAGCCGGTTTCGGTAAGGTCAATGCTTTCGTGCGGGTTCTAGATGAGATAGACACGGCCGTGAACACTGCTCTCTCAACAGCGGACGGATTCGCGACGGAAACGTGACGAAACAGTTGTTATCCAGTTGTGTTGCATCACTTTTACCTCGTTGGACTTGTTCTTTGCGGACCGCGTGCTGCCGCGTCATCATCCAGGACATATATACATATGTGAAAGAATGAAAGTCCAATAGCAATACCGCATCCCTTTGTGAAACTCAAACTTTTGCGTCTTTCGTACGTTTCACCTTAAATCTTTGCTTTTCATTCGATATTATCCAAAGGAGAACTACGTAAATACATTAAAATACCCTATAAATATATTCTACACAAATATAATACGTAGAGTACAAAAGAGAGTTCAAATATTTTGTACAAAAATAGGTTTCTTTTTGTAGAAACAAATTTATGGATCGTAGAAGATGAGAAGAAAATGTTTCTTTGTTATCGAAATGTTCTTTCGCGTAGTCTCTACTTCCTGCGTACCAAGCTTTTAGGTATTAATAGGCTTCTGTATGACTAAAATGGAAAGAAAATATACAACGTTTTTAGCAACTTTGTCACGCGTATCGCTGTTTCAGCATTTTTTTTTTTCCGGGGTCACGATGTAAACACATTTTTATTTGAAGCCAAAGGAAATATAGGTTTAACGCATGGCTGGTAAATTCAGAATTGTCGTATCCGTAAGAAACTAACGATGAAGTAACAACAAAAATGAAACTAGCAGTTCGACAGTCTTTTGGCACGCATATGCGATCGTAATTCGTAGATCTGTTTTCAACTTTTCAAACAGATGGTTCGCCGTTAATTCTCTCTGAGCTCTTTCTCCTAAGTGGGTACTGTCACTCACCCTTCGCGCAAGCATCATCATACGCTCATACAGCCACATGTCAGAAGCAAACAGATGTTCTTATAGTCAGGGGTGTTAGATAGCGTAACCCATACCTAATAGACCGTGCAACAAAGTTCCCCGTACAAAAATCTAGTCTCTGCGATTTTCTTCGGTAAATAGCCTGGTACATGGCTGAAAATTCGATAATTTGAGCTTACTCGTTAGCTTCTCTCGCTGCCACGTGTTTTCACATGTTTTCAAAAATGGAAATATCTATGCCAAATTCGTTAAAATATTTAATAAACGCGAAACGGAGTTTTATGGAAAATAACGGTGGACTAACTTATGCCATTGAAATAGTATAATATCGTTCGAAAATGCAATAAATTTGAAAATGTATAATTAGTAGAGGAAATGAAGGAGATCGAAGCGATCGTCTTTGTGCAGAATGTTTAGGAAGATGAACTTTAGGAGGAATTTCTGGGCAGGGATATAGAAGGATCCTGGAGAATTCAGAATTCCCGAATCAAGGGGATCTTATCTCTAAGGTATTCCGTGTTCGGGAATATAGGTGGTCGTCCTGAAACTTTCAACTCGGCATTCCTGGCACAACCGAGCTATTCGGCTTGGCTCAAGGAGCTACAGGGTTTACCCAAGGATATGCAAACACGTACGATAGTTCACCACCGTGCCAGGTCGTATGGTCTTTTCGAGATTTTCAGCTTTTTGCATCGCGTACAAGAGAATACTTCTAATTCGGTCGTGGAAAGAGAAAAACGACGCTCGTTGTTACGCAGTTTGACCCGGTGTTTCTTTGCCCCGTCCGATCCGACGCGAAGCACCGTGCAAAAAATCGACCCGGAAGAGAATTTCGCGAGTTGCGTTTCCGATACGTAAAGATGGTGTTACTTTACTTCGATGGGTCACGATCGTCCAAGGGAGAAGTTCGCAAGGGAAAAGGCGATTGGAAAGCTTTTGGAGACCGTCCAGATTTTTGATTAGGGCAGGTTCGACGGTGGCCAAGTTATCGGTGGCTCGTTAATCAACATCTGATTTACCGTCTGCTGGTGGAGCCGGCGCTGCAAGTTTCTAGGAAAACACGCAGTCGCGGAGTTTCGTTTTTTCAGGGGGAAGTTGTAAGCGAAAGGTCAGTCGAGCCGGGCGTGGGAAGAAAGTCTGAAAGGTAGTTTTTTACTATCGAGTTGTTTTTCAGAAAATCGTGTTTCTCTTGTTAGATGCATTACGTTTACTCTAGATATTCGCCGATTTAAGTTTCACCATTTTCCAGTCCGTTTTCGGGTAAGAGTTGTATAGCGCGAGGAAAAGTTTCCTCGTTTGGCTATAATTCAAACTAGACCCGCGATTAATCGCAATATTATCTGCTGTTGCTGTTTACTATTTAAATTAGTAAAGAGTAGAAGAAAGTTTGGACTATCCATATTGGCATAAATAACGTGGTGGGTAATACACGGCTTAAAATTCTCACGATAGAACGGGAATATTTACCGAAAAGTTTCCTAATGCGAGCGAGAATTTTATGAATAGGAGAAACAACGTATTATGTAGGAATGAAAATTTTGGACCAAAAAATTGCGACAAAAGATCGACGATATCGGTGAGAAATGATTTTGCCCTTGGTGGCTGAATACCTGATGTACTTTGCGTGGAAAGACCGGAGTATAGGTAACCTAACCACGCATGCGGATAGACGTCTCTTTCTACGATTACTCTCGCTAGATGTTGTCGATCTAATTGCACGCATACTTGTATATATTTGCGTCGCAAAGCGAGAACACAGCCGTGTGAGAAATGAATCTGCCGATAGCTTTCGCCTTTCGTCGCTCTATTCGCTCACGGTTTACGCATATTCATATCGGAGATATCGCGGTGGGTAAATTCGTTCGTCGATGCGAATAAAACTACGTACGACGAACGGGTATTTTAAAGACTTGAACGATCGTCCACCGATATTCCAAATTTTCGACTGGGAGGTCAAGACAAAAATTGAGAATACTTAGCTAATGAATCTTAGCGACTCGTATCGTAATTATCAGAAGGATCTGGGATTTGTAATTTCCTTCTATTTCGAGGCGTTTACTTCGAACGTGATTTTCTCGGTGATAACGGCGAGGATAACGAGGGTAACGAGGATAAGAAAATCGTTTGCCATGGAAATGTCTTAAAACGTGACAAATTTTGCAAGTTCAACGGATCGTAAGTTCAAAGATTCAACTACGCTACGTTTACGCACTTTGTAGCCTACAAGTTGGCGATCGTAAGTCAATCAAGTCGGTTATTCGTTCCATTTTGCTTTCTTGGTTATACTCGCGAGGTTTCGGTGCGAAACGTTCCTTCCTTTAATGTTATAATAGTCAGCCTGTAGATGTAATGGTCCGGGAATAATGCTGGAAAGTTCCTCGCCCATTCGTGGACTATCTGGCCGATATAAATCCTGTCTATCTCGTAATCGAAATCCATGCCGGCGGCGCTCTCCTCCCCCAATGAGAGATCCTTTGTTCTCGACTTAAATCTTTGAGTTTAACCGAGCAACCTCCTCCTGCTTCTGGAATTCACACGAGGACGAAACCCAAGAGAGACGTTACCTCAATGTTTTACGTATTTACGTATCCCGAGTGCAATGGTATTCCTCACGTGGAGATGCCAGAGTCATTAGAAAGTAGTAAAAACCGAGTTTTAGCCATTGGACTTTCCACGATCCGCTGAAATCGGACGCGACTAGTTCTTCCTACAGTTTAGCAGACTAGTACAGACTCACTGTGAAGAAACTCCATTTTCGTCATGAATGGAAACGTTTACGTAATAACGTTCCTCTGGTGAATCGCGTTCTCTGACTTTCGTAAGACAATCGTTGATACTGGCGTTACCGAGTAACATATGTATATTCGACGAATGGCCATTATGACGACGCGGAGCGTCTCGCGGTGTATGCGAAAGGCCAGGAAACGCGTTGTCGAAACTGATCGAGGCGAGTTAATTTTTTACATCCATTCGACGATTGGCACACACGCTGTAAGAAATATCAACGTCGTAGATACGATCGTAGGTATTGTGACGTCGTGGACATAGTCATCGGGGCATTGTAAATTTCCGTTCCTCTTTGTTTCTCTTTACTGGTAAAAGCGTGGCGCGTCGATCGACCAAAATAATATCGGTTAATTCGACTTTGCGAGCGCGCACCATGCCTCGTATCCCAATTTTTGCTCTTTCTCTGCTTCTTTCCTCGTTCTTGTCCTTTTCATTCCCTTTCTTCCCCTTCGTGATTCAGAGTTGCAATAAATTGGTCTGCTGTTATTTCTCCTTTCTCTCCGCTGAATTCGTTCGAAAGCCGGAAACGAAATTTAACCGCCCTTGTTACGGAGTCGTTATAACTTGCATTTTCGTTAATACCCCTGAAAAAGCAGGTGGTTACGCGAAAGCCGACAAAAGTTGGCAAGAAATTAAAAGCAGTGAAATTAATGCGGCAAGTTTCGCATGCGAGATAAATGCAAGAGTCTCCCAAGAGTCACGATACGAAACGAGCATCGTTCCAAAAATGTCCGACTTAATTTAGAGATCGTACGACAATCGTGACTGCGACGATATCGAAAATTATCGAACGAAGATTCTTTAGTAATCCCAAGTCCGCGCGCTGTTCGATAAGCGCTTGCGTTCGTATTCTGCTTGTGCACTGTATACGCAGCCATTGCACCAGATAAAACCGGAAAATATGTCCGCACATCGGTGTAACGCAATTTTCGATATCATCTGTTTAAGTACACAAATACAGAAATTTTCCGTTTTATGCATTAATTATTCAACATATAACAATTAAATTTATCAGTGATATAAAGCACGACGTTAGCATATTGACCTTATTTCGCTTAATTTCTTTATCGTTATTTTAAATCGACTACCGTGCGGTAAATCTTATGTATTAAATTTTTATATATTTTATATATATATATATATATGTCTATATATTAAACCTATATTATACATAATATATTAGACCTTTATATATGCATCAAATACTGATATAAATATGAAATAAGCTTTATTATATATAGCAACGTGTGAAGTCTGCCTGATCTTGTTGTATCAATCTTTTTAAACCTATTTTTCTTTTAATAGAGATCTTTCTCTCATTCGTATTTGCACGATTGTAACTTCTTAACACTTTTATACATAAACTCGTCCGTTATATATCTTACGAGAATGCGTCGATATAATGCTAGATAATTTATTTCGGCACTGTCATAATCACCGTGACGATTGTTATCAGGTGTCGCGTTTTTCCCCTTCCGTAGATGCTGAACACTATTCGAAAAGTATAGAAGCAACTATCGTATTTCCAATTATCCAATTTCGAATATTCGCACCGACAGGACTTAATTGTCTCACTTTGAATCGCAAGCCGCGAATGCTCCAAGTCGGTCGAGATTCGATAACACGATTCACCAACGAAGGATACGTGTCGCCTTTGTCCGAGTAATTGAGGTCTGTCCTATCTTTCCTCGCTATCTCCACGCCGAAGATGTTCCATGTTCCTCTCTCCTCTCTTCTCTCTTCTCAATCTTCACATCTTATTTCTTTCAAACTGATTTCGTTTCTTGATTACTACGTTTCTTCATAGATTTCGGTGTAAAGCGGTCGTAGCGTTAAAATAAAGCCGTTTGATTTGATTCCGTTTGATTCGTGGCATGCTTGAATTCTTTGGAATCGCGATAAACTCACACTCTCGTTGTTTCGTACGGGCTAGACCTAGATACGACGTGGATAAAACGACTTTTCGAATTTCCGGAAAACACAGGGATACGATGCAGGCAGCTGGATGACCGAAATGGATGAGTGATTCGATTTCAGTACATGGGGGTTGCGTCGAACGCTACGGACAGTGCGCGCTTAATTAAATTTTTCTTTTCCTCTTGCTTCCTCCATACGTCTCTTTTTCTGTTTTTTTTTCTTTTTTATTTTATTTTTCTCTGCCTCATGGTACGTATACGCAATAATACAGTGTCGAAAGAGTTGGAGTGTACATTCATCGATCGATACAGTAGTTGCACTTTGCTCCCCAACGGAAATCTAGCATATTTTTTCCTTTCGGAATTTCGAAACTATTCCTCTCTATCCTAAATTTCTCAACTTTTATTCTTTCCGCTCTTTCTTTCGATTCTTCTAATTCTGTTAGTTGCGCCGCGAGGACAGCTCGATCAAAGTTTGAACTTTAGGAGACTCGATACTCGAAAGATATTTTCGAAATATAGAGATTTGAAAATCAAAATTTAACCAGTGCTTCGATATTTTTGAAATTTACCGCGTTTAAGAAGCGTAATACGACCGTGGTACGCTAGACCGTGGTAGAACCGCGATACGACGTGGTTTAAATTTTCTAAATATCGAAACATCGCTGTATCAAAGCAACCTGTAACTGTATTTAACTTGTATAAAGTTTCGATCGTTCATGTTCGATCGAAAGGAAGCATTTCTTTCAAAATTTCTTCGTTTCATTTAAAGTATAGATTCTGGCTTGTTACTATAAATAATTCGCACACGTTGGACTCAGCAGGAACTTTTTCTAGCTCTATCGATTCATCTATCGTTCATTGATGAATATAATATCGTAGTGGAAGTTAATGTTACGGCAATCGATATATGCCGTATGGCGAACCATCGAAACAGTTTGTGATTGCGTGCCGTTTGAAAACGAGTCAGGTCCGGTGAGTGTGGAAAACCGCACGCGCCTACAGAAAATCAATAACGCAGCCTCCGCATGCCTGGCAAGAGAAGAGTTTTCCTCCTCTTCATGGAATACCATTGACAATGCGTATCATTTTTTCGTGATAACGGATATCCCTAGCGAGATATACGATACAAATTATCTGATAGCTTCAAGTTGCTTTCTTTTAACTATCGACTTGATACTTTCGTTATGCATAAGGAAACCTGCAATTTTTAATTGGAAGCATTCGTCAGATCAATGTTTCAAAGACTTGATATTTCTATCTTTTCACAACGATTTTTTTTTTTTTATTGACTTACGTAAACTTATACAAACATTAGGCTTGTGGGATGTTTCACGAATTAATTTCAGTTGAAAGGAAATATAAACGTATCTCTGTACCTGTATGACTAAATTAGTTTCAAGTATTAGTTCTCCGTTTTGTCAAATATATTTAAAAACACCCGTATTCTTCTTTTCAAATTTGTTAGTCAATTTTTTCGTCTCTCTCTCTCTCTCTCTCTTTCTCTCAAATTGTTTATTTTTCTTTGTTAGACAGCTTCGTGAAAGAATAAGTGCGCGCGTGTGTATATATGGTGGGGTTTGTTGGTTAACGATAGTTCCACGTGTATGCCATCATCGTTGATGGACCGTGGATTAAGATGTTTGGTAAAGCTCCATATAGTAAACAGTACTTTTACACCGTTTGAAAAATATACGGCAAATCGGGTGAAGCGATTGTCTCTCTTAGTCCTTTGTTCACGCCTGAAAACGCTGTATAAATGTCAACAAGAGAAAAATACAATACGATAACGCGAATTCTCGCCGAGAGACAGAGGCGAAAACAGACCTTTTATGTTTTTATAAATGTAATTTCTGTGAAGTTGCTGCTTTATACTTGTAGTATCGATAGACGATCTGGTCGCGTGTGTGTAAAACAATGGTAACTCGATGTCCGTATCATCCGTGAAATTGCGTTACCGCTCGCCCGTATTTTTCATGATTAACGTAAAATGCGTAGAGTACCGCTGCTATGTGGATCCCGGTAGCTAAAACAACCAACAAGAAATTCATAAGCGAGATTATATCGAGGAAGGAAAATGAAACGGACGAGCTGGAAACTAAGAAAACAAACGGGAAAGACGACGATGAAAACGGGACTGAAAAAAAGAAAAATAACGAAAAAGGAAACGAAAAATAGGAAAACGAAAAAGTGTCGTGTTGTTCGCGCGCGATCCTCCTTCAGAAGAATTGGATTAAGCAAGAATTGAAGCAGGGAATCGGAAACAAGAAGTTGATGGTAGCAGGGATAGAACTCATACTAGGTTAAATTAAGTCACGTCGAATAGACGGGGTAACGTTCGTCTCTGTTAATTGACTTTTCGACTTGCGGCACTTCTCCTTGCAATTAGAACAGGCCGATTTCTTATTATTTTACGTTTCGCAGCTTTCCTTTGCGTCTGACGTCGGAATGCATCGCAAATTGTAATTTTTTTACGTCGTTGGTGGCTTAGATCGCGTATCATCCTAATATCGTTGTTATAACATCAAACGTGTGAGTTCATTGAAAATCTCAAATATTTCGAACGAAATGTTCGCTTTGTGGTACATAGATGTCGAGAATGCGAGACAATTATCACTTGCAAATTCATCTCTCCGAACGGTACATCTATTCTCGAAGGGTTTTAATTAAGTCGTATGTCCATCTAAACTAAGTAGATTCACTTTCTCGCGAAGAGAAACGTTTCATTTTCCTTGCATTCCATTTTTTGCCTTTGCATTAAAAATTGGTTGATTATTTATTTGGACTGATTTTCGATAAAAAGCGTTAGAAATAGTTATTTTCAGATATCTTTCTACTAAAAGTTTTAAACTTATAACTAATAACCTTTGTACAATATTATGTAATTCCTACTTTTAAGAAGGAATTTATTAACGAATTTTAGTAACCCTTGATCATTTATCTTAGAATGGAAGTTTGTTCCTGTAAAAGAAAATGTATGACACAAAATATGTATGTATGTATGTATGTATGTATGTATTTCGCAAATTAGGGAACTTTATGCGCAAACTTGGTGTATTTTAAACGCGAGTTATTGCCAGAAGCAGTTGGAAAGTTATGCGATTAAGGAAAACATTAGCCGGCAACTGCATAGTATATTTTTTTCTTTTTTTTATAAATAGGTAAAGTTTTCGTCGTTTTTCTCGTTTGTTTGATGTATACATATACATTTTTGGCCGTGCCACTTGAGCCGTCTTCCTAAATCATCTCTATCCTTTAGACCACCACCTTTATTTCCTACCACCATCGCATATCCGCCCGATCATTTTTCTCAATTTGTACATTCGTGATCATCGTTTTTCTTTTGATTATTAAATTATCAAGTTCACGGTCTACGCCATAATTCTTAATATGTTGGCGATAGGACGGGTTTCTCAACTTTCTAACGCAACAATCTGTTTTGATCGGTCAATTTTATGGTTGCCGATTAACATCGGCCGTGGCTATTCATCGATTATGCTAAATTGCGGTGAGACTAAACTCGAAAACTTGACAGCATCAACATGCCATCTGTTGGTAGTTAAAATAGAAGGGTAGGCAGCAGGGTTACGGCGAAATTGAATCAATAAATTCGCTCTCTCCGAATGCCCCTATTTCATCCAGCTCTTCAATTGCCGCTCCAATCATGTACTAATCCAATCTTCCAATCTACCGGTGCACGTTCGGCGAAACTTTTTATCCGCTTGTGTTTTTGCATTCATTTGTTGCACGTTCGTACACGCAGCCGTACGTATAATCGACATAACTTTTAAATTTGCACAAATGGTAAGACGAAAAAGAAGAGAATCGGCCGACCACTAAATTCCTTTATCGAAAAGGTTCGGTTTTAATACTTGAATTTGCCAATTAACAAACAAGATTCCACGAACTTAACCGTATAGTTAGTAATACGAAAGAAACAGTATCTCTACGAAAATTTATTCTTTAATTACCGGTTATATAAACGTAAAGATATATGTAACGAGTGGAAATTTTATTTGGAAAAGCGATACGAACCGATACATTCCAACATATGCTTTCCTTTCGTTCGTAAAGCGATTAGCTTAGCTTCTGTACTTGAATAATAAACATTTTGCTATATCGCTGTGTACATATGTATGTATAGGAATATTTTAATTAATTTTACATGATACGCGATAGTACAAATACTGCGAAGATTTTTGTTTACGGTTCGCTGTGAAAATATATAGTATGACGATTACCTTCTGTTGTAGAATTAGAAGCCACCAAGCTTTAGAATTTGTTAAGAAAAACCGACGGTGTGTATCGTTCACTATGTGGATCGATAGAATTTTTTTCCCTGCTAACGAAACAGCGCGAATCGGTTAAGGTTAAACTAACAGACGGTTTCAGAGAAGGTGATCGACTATTTTATAGGTTGCGTCATAAAAGTTTGCACTTTTTACGAATGCTTTACGATGTGGGGCACATGTGTAAAAATAATACCCTTAGAAAGAACCAACCACATTTGCGACGCTTCAAAGCTAATCGGTTGATGCCCATTGAGGGTAGTTACGAGAAAGTTAAGCAATCCTCTGGTGAACTATAAGAATGCGAATAACGAGGAGCGTGGATTTACGTAATCGTGCAGTTGAGACGAAACAAACCAAGAAATCCATAGTGACAGAAATATAGATGGGACAGGAGTATCTTTTTTCTTCTTACAATTAGTTTTCCTGTAATTGGTAGGCCATGATATTTTTTAATATCCATGCTCGGTTGCTTCGTACTTTTTTTCTTTATACCTTCTATGTATTTGTTTTATTTGTTTCTGCAGTATTCCGTGTATTTCTGTTTAACTGCAAATTATTTATGGAAACTCGTTCGATTTGTTCTACATCACATTTTTTCAATCTTATGTTTCCTACGATATACATATGTATACATTTTGAATATACAGCGACAGTATAGTCTAAAGCGATGGTACACATAGTCTAAATGGGAAGTAGCGCAAAAATGGCACAGTGTTAAACGCGTTGGAACGCGTTAAGCCATGAAGGCTGTGTTTTATAAATGAAATTTACTGGAAAATAAAGGGCTCGATCGCATATAACAAAACCTTCGTAGACGCAGCACCGACCAACCATCGTTATAAAATATATATCTGATATTAGTTTCAACGTTACTTAAATGAACTTTCTGTTTTAATCAAGTTGTGAATTTCATTGCTAAAGGAAGCATGCTTTAGAGCGTAGCAAGATAAGAGGATATTTGCCATTGATTTTTCAGTAACGCGTTACAGACTACAGATGATAAAAATTTACATTCTTAAAAATTAAAGGCGTTATACTTCCAACGGAGATCACTGCGAGTCGATAAATTTCCAAATGTTTGGTAATACCAAACGCGTCATAATTATCAGCCCGAGTAAACAGCCGCGTTACGAAGGTCAACCTCCTTCCTCCGTGATCGGTGGCATTTTATTCAGTTTCGTAACGTAAAGGTCAACAAGAACCTAGACCTATCTTTTCACTTGATATTTTTTGTTTTACATATTGGTAATTAAAATTATTTGGGTTGATGAATCTGTACCGCCATGAACGAGTGTTTGGCGTCCCATAAGATCATCCGCATTTAGTTCGTCACGATTAAACGACAGTCCGTCGATGTTGTACGCAGTCGTGAATATTCGATAAAGCTAGAGAAACAGGAAGACTGTCATTCGTTCGTACCTCCGTCACCGATTTTTCTCTTCCTCTCTTTAAACTCGTTTACTCCACCCATCCTCCCTTATTTTCTGGATCTTTTCACCATCTTTTGCGTTTCTTCCTTTTCGCGTCCTCGATGTTCTCCATTCCCAATGATGTACCGCCGTCTCTTGGTACCATCGGTATCATCCGCATCGATGGTACCTCGTAGCAGAACAGCTGTAACTCGGAGAGAAAGCAATCTCACGAAAATGGACCTTGTTCGTAACTTTGAATTTCTAGTGGACATCGCTTTCGCTTTCGCTTTCGCATTATTTGTCACCGTCTTGGATGCCAAGTATGCCATTGTATCATAAGGGTAACAAAAATACCATGCAACGTCATACGACTAAAATGGCGTTGAAAAGAATTTTCATTATATCGTTAGGTTAATGGAAGATGCGAACGAGAGGCTAGATAATTGCGTAATCCAGCCTCAAACATTGAGGCCTTCCAACAGTCTTCGATGGGATCCACCTTCTCACAGGGTTGTATCTTTAGGAAGCATTCTGTAATCGGGTACAAGGATCCCGAGGACGCGTTTCTAATTACCATTAGCGATTATTAATTATAAGATGATAGCCCGCAGCGTGCTTCTACTTTGATAATTATCCAACGTTCACAATTAACTTATAGTTAATTATTAAGCATTTACGATTCAACGATTAGTTATATTGTGTTATACTGTGTAACGTTATGAGGCTAGATATACGTACATACTACCTATATAGTTGCTCGTATCTAGGAAGAAAACTAAATTTACCTTTCAGATTTTTTGTTATAAAAGATAAATATACGTTTCCTTAAAATCGTTTCTTTTCTTGTCTCTATCTGACGATAAGTAGGTAGTAATTAATAATGGCACAAGTCTTTCATGCGTTTAGCGAGAACTTTTAACAAAAATTCTTTATACCTATTTCTTACAGGATATTCGAAGACAATCTTTAACGATAGTCGTGACAAGGTTTCCTCGTTAAATAGGATTTCCTTCCTGATAAACTTCAACTCCATTGAGTTGTTTAAAGAAAGCGGAACCGCGTTAATCCGGCAGATAATAAGTTTGTTCGCCCGAAGAATTAAATGTTTACCAATGATAATAATTGCCAAATAAGGCAGATTATCGTTAATTCTTACAACTTGAAACAATCCCACTAAAGAAACAAGATGATTGTTCGAGGTAAGCGCAAACACGTAGATACGGCAGGAAGAACGAATTGTAGAAGTGGTGCACCGATACGTCTAGTCGTACAAACGACACGGCAGAATATCGGAAATACATATTACGTATTCAATATTCTCAAGCTTTTGTCGCCTGTTTTATTCCTCTTTCTCGTTCTTTCTCGTTCTTTCTCGTTCTTTCTCGTTCTTTCGGCAACACTTCTGGTAACGATCGGTGCAAACCGTCTCTATCGATACCGTTTCATTACTAAATCACTGATCCGCTGCGAGATCAATAAAAATCTAATCGAGTAAAGAAGTGGACGTTCTTTAGAAATGTATCGCCTTCCAACGTCTCTGGAGCAAAGTTGGCAATCGGGTAACGATATTAGACGAAAGTATGCAACGGAGGGGTTAGGTGAGGCGCAGCCGGTTTCCCACGAGACGATTTCCTCGGCATCCAATCTCGGCGTGCAGGCTGGCTGCCGTTTTCTTCGCATCCTTAGCAACCAACCCCTCAAGCTCCGTTCGGAAACTCAATTTACTGGATAGCAGTCGGCCGTAGACATACGATTCCAGTCGATACGAGACGAATCTAATCGCTCGTCATCCCGAATATCGACCAATAATGAAATGTAGCTACGTTACTTCTATTACGCGATTTAGTGCGATTATTCGCACGATCGACCGTAGTAACGATTTGCATCTGCTTTTGCTACATAGCTGCTGTTCCTCTGACACGACTGTCGCAAATCAAACGGTTAACGTTAACACATATCCGTCCGGAGGATGGAAATTCCTCGTTTTGCCGCCAATCACCGACCAAACGATCAAACGATGAATATTCGTCATTTGTTCCTCGCGATGAATTAATTACTCCCGCTTTTTTTTTTTTTAGATTGAAATAAATTAAAATGAAATCTCTACTATATTGTTTTTATATAAAACAAGCGAAGCCGCAAATTGTGTGAAAAAGCGCCGGCTTTTGAGCGATAGCGGCGCAGAAAATGCCGGTCGGATATGAATGTTATGGCTTAAAATATGGGTCATTGTCAGCGCTAGATCTCTGTCGTAGTTACATTTCCTGGAAATCTTCCCTTTAATTTAAAGTCGTAATAAAAACATAAACTACCACTCAGCTTATTCTACAGTTTTCACGTTTTAGAGCTCTCTGAAACTACGTACTTACATACATCTCTGTATACATCTCTGATACTTAGCAGCTTGTTCATATCGTATATCGTATTTATCATATTGATGTAAAACTTAAATGAAATACTAAACAGAAGAGCGTATGAATAAAAAACGGGTGTTGCATGAATGCAATCGGATATCGCGTTACGGCATTTCCGTTGCCAATTTCTTTACGCTGCTGTTTCTTTCTACGAGATGTAATGAGAGAGGCGGTTACGCGACAGAAAAGTTGTTACGGTATGTATAACCGTAAAGTTATAAAGCAAGCGTACCTATATAGGCCTATATAGGCCTGTATAACCGTTCTCTTCCTGGAAATGAAATTTTTCTTGTAAATCATCTTTTAAATTAGTAAATTAGTCGGCATCTTTTCAATTTGAAAACTCCATGTAATTCGTACAAGTACACGCGTATAATTGGCCTTCGATCTCTATCGAATTCGGTGGAATTTCTATGGTTATAGTAACAAAGAACGAGACTAAAAACGATACTGTATTATCCGGCATGCGATCGAGAATATCGATGATATACCAAAATTTGACCGAATGGAATTTCAGCTGGGCGCAGTATCCTATTCAAAATCTTGGAAACTAACCGATCGAATTTCGAACTATGTAATTACAGGAAATTCATATCGGCAACAGAAAATAGACATGCCGCGTGTGGGATAGCGTGTTTTTGTTTCTTTGGTTCGGCTCTTCTCTTCTTAAATTTCTTCTACCCATATCAAGTTGCTCTTCTTTTGGTAGACAGATGGTTCGTGTCGCGTCGCGTCTTAATCGCTGCCTCAACTCTCTCTCAATATATAACATTTCCCTTATCGCTTTGTCGTTATTACAATTTTTTACGAATGTCGTATGCCGTTTCAGAATGTGTAAATAATTACCATTGTTCTTATTTTTATCATTTCAATATAATATATTTCTTAGGTTTTTAGTTACGAGCAAGTACGCTTTCCAAATAGCAAATAGCAAATACCACCGTTCGTAATTGTGCGTATTGTAAATGAAGCCGAAGATTGGCAAGCATTGGTAAGTATATGTACTAATGGGTCTGATGAAAGTAGAAAGGAATTTTTACAATGTTATACATATTACGTAGAAGGTGCATTGCTATGGTTGTTTTACTCGCTCGAAAAGTTCGGTTCTATCTTATACAAAAGCATGCGAACAAGTGTACCCACAAGAAGGGGCACCAGCAACGGATAATTTCGTTCAAAGGCTTTATCTCGTAGCAAGTTATATGAGATAGGAGACTGCAAGTTGGATGTCGTACTGGCAGGCCGCATACTACGCATGTATATAGAATATAGTGTGTAGGCCGAATCGTACGAACGAATCGTAAGATGGTAGAAATTTGTTACAGTATTGTGCGTAACTATTCACAGTACGAAACTCCAGAAAAGTTGGTTTACACGATACGATTGGTGTTCGGCTCGCTTGAACAAATTCGAGTCGCAACAAATTATCAAGATTTCTTTGCGATATCCGATCTATGTTTCTGCACGTTTGCTTAGTGTCGTATTTGAAATTCTTAAAGTAATATTCGCGTCATAAATATTACGTATTCCGGGAGTATATTCTTGAGGAAAATACGAAGCAAAAAAGGGGAGAAAAACGGATTTTCTCGAATACGTTTTTGGACAATATCCAACGAACCGATTTATAAAATTACGCTTCGTACAACGTTTAAGAGCGTATCGGGAGGAGGTGCATGTATGCACGGTCATACACCGGAGTTGCGTACTCGCTGATCGTTTAGCGAATGGCTAGATTTCGAATGGATACGCTCGTAACGAACAGCAAAGGTGCATAGGTTTAATTCGAGATTTAATCCGGTTTAGGATTTTAGGATGTGATGGCTAGTTACGTTGGTTTATTCCATGTCGACGAACGGATTTTTCATTCTGATTCGAAGAATCTGATTAAGTAGGCGAGATAAGATCAATGACGGATATTCGAGCGGAAAATTCTATTGCGCCACCTGCACAGGTAATTTCGTTGAAAAAGCAAGACGATCCAGGAATTCAGCCAAAAGAAAGAATAACGAGAGGGTGGGACGTCGCGAACAGGCCAGGGATCCGGAGGGTGATTTCCAAAGAGAGAGGGATATAAGGGGAGAATGGTAAAGGCAATTTGCAAGGTTCGCGTCTCACTCTACCTTACCTACGAACGGAGGTTAAAGTACAGCATGTAACTGCGTATCGTAGTCTGCAATCTCTGGCTATGCTATCTGTAACCGCTTTTTCCTTACCTTTTCTTTTATCCTTCTATGCCATTTTAGTTTTCGCCGTTTACTTTCGCCCGTGTTACGATTCAGTCGAATTACAGCTACGGGAAACTCGACGAATTGTCGAACCTAATCTCTAAACCCGTCTAAACTCGTGCATCCGGAATATATCACAAATCAAATAATCGGTAATTCTTCGTTTCTTTCATCTGCATCGTATCTTTACTTGTTCGTTATCGTATCCGTACCCTTTGTAATCTAACGTACTTCTAAAGGGAAATAAACCATTGCAGAGGAATATATTTAATAGTAAGCGCTGCTCCTACATACTAAAATCTAAAATATTACTTTCACGTTGAACATTAAAATCATAAAATTCTTGGGTTATTTAATAAACGACGTTTGCATTTTTCATTTTGCATTCTTTGCGTGATTTAATAACATACATGGTAGAATGTTGAAAAAAACGTACACCATGTACAAACCATAATACGTTGTTAATACGTCAAACATTTCTTTCGCGTATTTGTCCGATATTTAATTCTATATAGAATTCCATCGTCAGTTGCCCCATTAGTAATTTAGTTTCATTTTCCGATAAAATTTAAACACATACAAAACGAACATTGTATTTTACATTGGATTTCGTTTCGATCTGATGCGACGTGATAAATTCGTGAAAAATTTATTCGATCAAATTTTCCTCTAGATTTATTGAAAATCAAAGAGAAAATCCGTACCTATCTGTATAAGTAGGATTTTCTTTGGTTAAAACGAATATCGCGCAGAATCGTTTATCGAATGACGAGCTACGCTTCACGATGAAATTATACGCGAGAAGTCTGCGGTGAATAAAAAATTTGCGGTGAATTAAAAATCCTCGCTTTTACCTCTGTTATTTGTCGAATTGTCAAATATTTTTGATTTAATGACGATTTTGGTAATGCGCCGGAACAGATTTAACGATATTAAAACGAATCCGCGTATTTATTTGTCATTGACTTTAATTCGATCAGCTTATCGAATATAAACTTTTGGTGGCAATTGATCAGGATAGATCGATTCCGATACGATCTATCCCTGTAAATGTTTATAGATGCGCTGCAACGGAACTGTGCGCCTATCGCGAAAATAGTGAATATTCAACAGTTTTCGTGGCTAGAATGCATCTACTATCGAAAGTGACTACCGAATTTATTCCATGGCTGGTATTTACCACGTCTCTTTGATCGCTAGTCGAGAACCCAACGAAAAAGAGAATATGAATGATCGAATGTTATGTACATATGTACATATGTACAAGCAGTGTAAACAGCAACTAAACTTTATTTTTTTTTATAGTGCAATACCCTAAAAATATGTATTCCGCAAATCTTTCGATCTTGTGATAAAATAATACGTGATAAAATAATAAAAATTGGAAAATCCTTTAATTACATATTGACTAACAGTAATTTAATTTAGTATTCCACTACGTTTCTCTAAATCGGGTTCTGTTTGTTCATGTAATATAGTACGAAAAATTACATTCACCGAGAGTGATGCTAACAAAACTTGTTTAACATAAAAATGTTTTCTCTAGGATATTTGAAATAGTAGTACAAATATAGATTGTATACAACCAAATTTTTGTTTCGTATCGCGTTTTATATAAAACAATGTCTTCAAATAGTAATGAATTCGCGTTTAAGATAAATTCGGTGGTCTGAAAGCCAGACACAGAGCTTATTTTTACTGAAATTGGCAAAATGGCAAAATCTGCCGAAATGAGCTACTACGAATGCGAGTAACTACATACATATATCCATAATATGTATATAATTTGTCTTTAGTTTACTAACTCGCTCAAGCGATTCCACTGTATATGTGCTTCAAACGCACGTACATACGTGCACATTGTCGATGCAATATTCTATTATATAATTGCATGGTACGATTGAGTCGCGCGGCATTATAATTCTCATTGTATTTTGAGTCAAGTGAAATTTAATTAAACGGACTACATGAACTGAAATATAATGAAGGAGAGCAATTAAACTAAATTGATAAATTTTAATTGGCATCAAAGCATCAATGAATACAATTAATTAATCGAAAAACCGGCAATACCGGGGACAAAGTATCGAATTAAAATTTATTAATTCGATTGCATTTTTATGTTACGATCGATTTAAGCCCTAATTATTATCGATTGGTTAGGTGGGTAACGAGCATCGAGATTACGTTAATTATCGTTGAAGTCGATAATTCCATTTGCTTTTTATTTTCCATGTTTATCGTGCAGCAGGAGGAGGAGTGTAAACAACGCTAAAATATATCGCAAACGGTGTACCGCTTGCCGTGGTATTTTTCTTTTTCCCTTTTCATCCAAGCAATATTTTATATGCCTTTCGATCAATTGTAGCGTAGAGCGAGCGAACAGCATTCGCGTATCGATGTGTGCCGAAGTGGACGGTGGAATTGGGTAGTCGCGTACTGTATTTCGAGGCGAACGCTCATGTACATACTGGTGGACGATGTATGCACCAGTGTACGAGAACCGATTACATATTTACGCACACTGAGCAAATTGACTCTGGGTGCAAGCATCATGCTGTTTGCTTCCATGAATCGAGCCAATTGCGCACAAAAAATCACGCTCCATCTATTTGCATTTTCCGTTCACCACATTTGTAATCAGCTAACGCTCCGTAAACAGTTATGACTTAAATATATCTTGCGCGATAAATCTTATTTCCTTTTAACAGATAATATGTAATCTTGCGTTCTCTTAAGGCCAGATTTTATTTTTGCCAAATTTTATTCAAATAACAAATAACTTGTCAAGATTTATTCGCCAATAAGGAATAACGATTTCATTCGACAAAAAATTATTCGTTATTCGATTTCACGAACAATTGTAAATAAGCGACAAAGCAGAAATTCGGCCATTCGGGGAGGTATCGCCGACACCGCAGTGACTCGATACATTGGCACTTGGAGCAAAACCGATCGCTCGCCGTCCGAATCGCCCGATGCGATTGACGTTCTGCTTCTTTGCGCGATACAATTGACAAGCGGCGAGCGGGGCCAATCTTGTCTTATTTATCTTTGTATTCAAGTAAACACCCTATTAATAATTATTAAAATAAAAGTAAAAAATTATTCGTTATTCTCGAATAACTTTACTTATCCGCACTTTTTATTCCAAGGATAATTTATTCTCAGTGTTATTCGAACAATGCCCAATTCTGTCTAAGGGTTTCAAATCTCCCTCCTTTCTCTCTCTATCTATCTATCTATCTATCTCTCTCGTTCGTTCGCTCGCTCTCTTCCCCTCCCTCTCCTTCCTCCTGTTTTTTATTTTCCAAATATCTAGCGTGTGATCGATCGCGTTCCTTTTTCCTTCATGGACAACGTTCGTTTCTTTCACTGTGACACGTCGTACCTACATATGAATTCATATTGCCGTTCGAGACACGACCGATACAATCTCAATGTGTTTGTTGGGTCTCTTAACGTGCGTGTGCATCGCAAAAATGTAGTCTGTGTGCCAATAATTTCTCTACTCTCTGCCGTAACAACGTTTCGAACTCGACAGTCCAAGTTCCTGAATGGCACGTTCAAATCAAGCTACAGTCGCGGATAATGTCATGTTGCATTTTCAACACAATGTCCGGCGTCCATTTTCCGATCTTCCACTTTGGCAAGGTGTTCTTCGACTGTCTGCTGCAGACTGGAGACATATCTTCGTTCGCCTTTAACATAGCCCCTTTAATCAACCGATACGATTTTACATTTTTCTCCATTGTATTGAACAAGATATAACTACACGCGTGTGCTTATTATGTTTTTATTGCAATCTTCAAAGGTATTTAAGGTATAAAGGTATAAAGGTATAAACGTATTTGAGTTAGAAATTGTTCTAAAAAATACTTAGTAAAATAAACAGTAAAATTAGCAAACTTTACAATAGGCAAATTTGTAAATTCTGATTTACCGTAAATTTCGAAATGATCAATTTGACAGACGCTGAAATTTTTTTTCGGATTTAATGATTAGATCCATTGAAAGCTCGAAACTAACTGAATAACGTACGATCGATGGTTTGTCAATTGTTTTATTATAAACTGACAGATTCTGTACGATCTATCGATGATTTCAAACCGTGAGTTAGAACGACATTTGAATATCCGAAGGCTATTACAGGAACTTAAATTTGTCCATGAGAGAGCCTGTAATTTTATTACAGTTTTTAGTCAAATTAAAGCAAATAAAAGTAAAACGTGGAAACGATTACGATATCGACGATTGGCTAAAGAGTAACAAATTTAACGATAGATGTGCAACGTACATATGTAGCTGCATGTACTCAACCTGATTGTTTAAAAATATTATTGAAAGGAAAAATAACGGTGTTGTATTTGCGCATTTGCGGACGGTTTATGCGTATCAGGGGCATATTTTAATAAGAGTTATAATAAGAGGTACGTATTAGCCAACCCTCGTTCCATCCATGACTGGATCTCTCATGCATCCAGCGAGACCGTAGGATTATCGCTGTTTTAATACCCGACACTTGCTAGTAAAGCATCGTTCTTTTTTAATCCGTAACCATGGGATCATTCCCTTCTTCTAGCCCGCTCGCTTTTTTTATTCCGTACGAGCGGTATATTTGATAAATTGGTCCGCCTCGTTAAATATATTAAGCGGATATAATAATGGTTTATGTATATATATAAAGTAGGAAAATGTCGTTGTAAAAGTCTTTCGTGCTTCGATTAAGAAATATATAATACAGTTGTGTACATACTCGCGTACGGTGTAAATTGGTATAATTATATTAGTATTAAGTGCATCGGTATAATTAAAAATATACCTTCAATATTATACTACTAATCGGATTATATAGGTTTATAGGAATAGATCGATATAATGCATTGTCGAATTGTAGATAAGCTGTTTAATTACAGTTTGTAAATTTGATAAACAAGAAGCGTTTTGCTTGATAATGTAATTATAATGGAATTGTGATAATATTTATATCTAAATTTTATCACGATATCGATATCGTGCGCAATCTATGTATTAAAGATATGAGTAACGCGATATAAAGCGAGTGAACGATGTTTTATCATTGGAATTTTTATTTCGTTTAAAGTAAAAGAAAATCCCTGTTAAAAACAATCGGAAATCAAAATAATCGATGGTAATTGATGCAAGGGAAGAGGGAAAAGAGTGGTATAAAATGAGTTTCGTTGGGAGAAATGGTGAAACGAAAATACGAAAGTCCGATATGACCTTTAATCCTTTCTGCTTCTAGAGCTAAATCGTTTTCTACTTAACACCAACTAATTACCGAAATTATACATTCGAAACAACTCACTTTTGCTTTGCGTTAACCCGTAACCACAGTGGAATGGAAACACGTTATCTCTCCCTCTCTGCCTTGGTTCTGAAATATCTTGATAAAATGCTCAAGTCCATACTTATAAATTATGATTATCACGTTTGATCTCGAGATCAGAATCAAAGATTACCGACAATGGGACAGTTAGCGCCATGCATTATTCGAGGGAGCTACGGTATTAATAGGACAAGAGTTTTTTACTCGGTGCGTGAAATATTGCTTGCCGATTAACAAACGAAAAGTTGTACTCCGTTTAAGCGATTAAATCATGGTAAACGCGAGTTTACCAATCAGAACCAATATGTTTGCACAACTAACGTCTAACTTTGCTTTGATCGTTTCAGGTAAGTGTTAAGTCGTCGAAGGAGAATCCGTATCGAAAAATTTCAACCAAACGTTTCGTAAGTATAAACGTGCTACATATATTTATTCAATGTATAGCGAGAAACACCGATCTTGCGATGCCGGGAATAAAACTAAAGTCAATGATCGGTAGTAAGCTCATTCAGACCGTAGACGTCGCGCTGAATCGTTAGATATTATTTATCGAACGGTGGTGTAGCATAAACGAACGAACGGATATAACAGTCGGATTTCTTGTAGCCGCCGATAACGATACAAGGTGATGAATTTCGCATTATCGAGCCGCACTGGTTCAACCGCCGTTTCACACAGAATTTTAACAACGAGAGTAAGGGAGATACGTCGCAGCGTGATGCTTTAAAATTAAAATTGAAATCTCCGTTCGCTCGATAACTAGCAGCAATCTCGAAGGAAAATTTATATTCGTGTTTCCGTGAAAATATAACAAAACTTTGCGATATTTTTACCGATATTTACCGAACATGTATTTTTGTTACTGCGACCGAGTAACCGTTTATTTTATGATATACGTTTACTTATGTTTCGAATTTTCTGCTTGATATTCTTCCTCTCGATAACCGCAACATTTGCGCAGCGCTTGTAGCATCGTTATCACCTATTATACTCGCCTATCGCTATTTGCCCCAGTGAAAATACGTCTTAACGAGGAACGAAGGTCAACGACTTCTTCTCGAGTTTTGCTGCTTTGTAATCTACTGTTCGTTACTTGCTGTTCTAATTTTCGTTTTCTTAACCGTCTTTGTCAAGATGAGTCAATTTTAAGCACAATTTCGCACGTTTACAAACATCGTTCACGAACATCACGAAGCAGAAGTAATTAACGGCACTTCCGTGTGACAATCTTTCTCGTGAATATCGAGTAGCTCGTTCGTGCAGCATGTACAATGTACAGACATATCGCTCCTCCTCTTCCGATATTACGATGCGTGTATTAATTGTAATCTTATATTTCATTACCAACGTTTTATCATTGATAATCGTACACGTGGAGTTTCCTTCAACTTTTATCAACTTTTACAAAAGATTATCTTAATTTTTTTTTCTTCTTATGTTTCTCCGCTTTCTATGAAACCCAGCAGCGTAGCCACGAAGGTGATTTCGTAACGATAGATAACATTTAAATACTGATTTATCGCGATCTTTGCGAATTATCAAAAAGTCATTTCAGTTAAGATCGAGACAAATAGCATTCGCATCATAGCGAAAGATCCGGATAGAACAACCGTATTTGACACGGCTATACATGTTCGTTATGTCTACGTATCGCATTAAAATGCGACGCGACTCGCGTGTATTACCGCAAATGCGTGACAGCAAACATGATGTACCTTTTGTGCAAAACTCATTTGGGAAGTTGAATTTGTATTCAGAATGTAGCGTAAATTTAGTCTACATCGGGGACTTTTACTATGTAAACCCGCGATAACCCGCTGTATAACGCATCCTTTCAATTGTTTTTTAACCCATAGTTTAAAAAGCACGCGTAATAATTTCTCTAATTTCATTTCGCACCGTTATTATAGATAATATATTTAGTTATCATACCATTTTGCCACCGGTACATGGCAATCCAATTATAGTAGAAGCAAACAAAATATTAGTACTTGACGCATCGATTCCTCTTTGTGCGATTGTTTGAGAGCAAATCGATTATATCTCTTTCTTAATGATACGTTGACTTTTAAGAATCGTTAACTTCGTATATACCGCGTCGCTGTTATTCTACTTTTGTGATTAACGATATAGGTATGTATACATGTACGTATATATAGAGTTGTTGATCAACAGTCGTTTAACGACGATATAACGCTTAGAAATTCCTCTTCTTAATCTCCCAGTCTAAAGATAAACGCAACTTACGAAAAAACTATTCGGTTCGGATCGGTGGATATTGTTTGCTGCGATTACGATGCTTAATATACTTAATACAGCAATTTACGACCGGTCAACGAGATCGAACCGGCCACAGTTTTAGAAACCGTATTTACCTGGTCACTTACATTCATCTACGTGCCATGGTTGACCAACGAACGACAGTGTTCGGTAAAATGTACTACGCGCTCTATAGAGCGTGCGCGGGCGGGAGGTGGCTAGGTGCATCCTATGGACGTGTGTTTAGTAGATGGCACAAGAGGAGAATTCTTAGAAGGGAGTTGACGGGAGGATAAGAAAAGAGGGTTGGTAAACACGTGTTGTGGACACAGTGGACATGCTTAACCGACTGAATGAAAATGAGATTCAAATTTTTGAAAAACAAGGGCTGTTTCGACCTTTCGCGGGGAGGAGACGCGATCTCGAAGAAGAGCGCCAACGGGAGTCGTAAATTCCCGTTACGATTCGAATAATCGACGCCACGAATCGATCCGTCCTATTGACGACTGTGATGACTGATTGTTACTTCCGAGCTTTGACTGTTACTGTTACTCGAACTGTTTGTGGAGCAAGTCTATAGAGATGCGGCGACTGTTCCGTAGTTGTCGTAGTTGTCGACCAGAGAACAAGTCTAGAGATCAAGTCATTGAAGTTCGTTCTCGTGTTATCACGAAGGAAAGCTCGGCGTGGGTGTGCCTTTTGAACTAAGCACGCGGATTCGTTGTTCACACTTTTCGTTGGGAAAGTGAGAGTGACGATCCGCGATGCCCATTGGTGGCAATTGATACCAATTGCCCATTGATACCAACGTGGCTCGTGGGTGACCTTGTTCGTGGGAAAAATCAGCTTTTCCCGTTAGATAAAACTACCCGCTTTCTCCGTGATTTTTAAGAACGAATAACAAACCTAAGGACTGCTCTAAGGACCAGCCGTAAACCGAAAATACTTGCAGGATTAAAGATTCCGTTAAAAAGATTCTGTTTACGGTGGTTCCTTAGGTTTATTAAGGGTCTGTATAACGATGCGTGGGCCTTTGACGGTCAGACACTGAAGGACGTCGCACGGACCATCTCACGCGACTTAACAGGGCTAAAGGTGCAGATTCTGCTTACGATTATTCTTCTTAAATGGTATAGTATCTTTAGGCGCGTACTCCGTTTAATCTATGAATTTTAGCATCTTTGGTAGAGTAATTTTTCTTTGATCCCGAATCGTTCTCTCTCTGTCTCTCCTTTCGATCAATCAGCTTCTGCGAAATACAAGGTGATATCAGATTGATGGGAAACAGAGAGTTGGAAATCGAATAAAGAGTAGTTCCGGATTTAATAAAAGGGTATGGAAGATCTATACTAGGACCGCCTAGCGACAACCGTGTAAGATAACGCTGTGGTAATTTTCAGTTTCTGTCGCCGTTGCGGATAATGCTATAATCTGATCGGAAGTTTCCCTCGTCACATTCCTCTTTTTACTCCTAATCGTTACAGAGGGCTGATTGCGATAAATTTTCCTCGTCACTTCAATTTAAATTGGCTTCGCATACCCGCCTGTTCAGTAATTTTTTCACACGTCGTACAAAAAACATAAAACTCACGGATAAAATTCGAAACTTGTATAAAGATCCTCGTTATGATTCTGATACGTCCACTTAAAAGCCAAAGAAATCGTTCCACGAAGGAAATTGAAACATTTCACGTAGCGAATTAGGTCACAGTTAAAACTACTGTCAAATATCGAATTGCGTATAAGTTACTTTTCGAATCTTTCCACGTTGGTTATTCGTACATTGAAATTTTATATTCGAGACATAATTACGTTAAAAAATAATGTAAAATGTTAATTCAAAGTTATGAAAAACGTCAACGTCGCGTCGGTGAAGAAGGAGGGTGGTTTGCGCGGCAAAGTACGTTTGATTTATGGAATGTAATTTCCCTAATGAAAGTGCAGCAGCATCTAATCGTAACATCTGATCCGCATTGTTTGATTACGTCTAATATGTGTATATTAGCAGCGGCATATAGCTGCGAGTGATCGATCCGCAGTCGTGATCGTTGATAATGTCATACACTTTCTCAGAGCGCAAAGGCATTAATACGAACTTGGATATAATCACGTTCGAGACGTCCATCAGCTACTGGACGCATAGAAGGGTAGTCCGGTTGTTACAAGGTACGCGAATCGTTGAGTTTGCAGCTCTCGCGAGAATAGTAATGGGACGATCGATGTCGTACGCATCGTGTAAACTATGAGTAGAACGTCCAGTTAACTAACACCAAGCTACTAAATATGACGTATGAAACCATACACTCGGACTATGACACTCCTCCACTTTCGAGATTAAAGGGTCAACTAGTTCCTAGTAACTACTTGATTACACCAAAGCATCTTTCGAATACGTACGGTTAACTACTATCTGGTCTAACAATAAGATTTCCGTAGTGTTCCGTTGATTCTCCATACGACGTGGCAATACAGACGAGTAAAAAGTGAGATCGAAAGAAAGTTTCATCGCATATTTATATTAGATAATATAATCTCTTCGAATATGATGCTTGATGTTTGTTAGCATCGACAGATTTCTTCTCCGAAAGTTTTCTTTTTCTGCTACTTATGTCGTCTATCGTTTTAAATAAAAGTAGTTGTAAATAAAAGTAGAATGGATGTAAGTAAGTAGCGCGGGCCGAAAGCGAAATTTAGAACGGATAGACATAAACAATGAATGGTACGCAGGAGGTGCTACACCGTTCACGTTTGAGTATGATGAACCAACGCAAGGAGGATTTATAACGTTTTTATGAAGCCGGGTTCTCCGTAGGATGGTATTCTTGCGGTATACGGCAAGAACGTTGCCTTTCTGTACGCTTCAGTGGAAACTGCCCCTTTTATATCCCCACACAGATTTCCTTTCCTTTCCTTTCCTTTCCTTTCCCTTCCCTTTCACGAATTCATCTCCTTCTTCCTATCTGGTCTACCTTCGATCTTTCTCCGAAATTCCCATATGACTCTGATCCATCGTAGATGGAATGAAGCCGTCGGTTTATTAGAGACCAAATAACGGACAAGATCTTGATAAAGCCTGCGAGTTCAGATACTATTAGGAAGAGAAGCTACTTGCGTGTCAGGTTGCTTGGCCAGGTAGAAGTATGGTGCTTATTAGATTATTTTTACCAGTTCATTAAATGCGGACTATCATCGTATTGGCAATGAATTTGAAATTTTAAACTATATATATATATATATATATATCGTGTTGTTCAAATTACTAATAAGCTACTACATAGGAAACTCTGCTCTAGAACTTACGTCATCGTATATATATAGCCTATAAAGGATTTCGTATTTCTAGTTCTACGTTAGTTTCGTTAAAACAATTTTCATTTTTGTAATTTGGAGACCACCAATATCGTTTCATATATCGTAAGTAAGACCGAGCAGAACGAGTATATATGCTCCCAACAAACTTTTCAAGCCACTTTTCCCAAAAACAAAGCTCTATTTGCAAAAACTTTCTAGTTCTACTTTCGACTTTTTTTATCTTCGTTTTTTTTTTTTATGAATAATCGCTCCTTTCTCGACCGTACCGACAATCATGAACGATCCTGTACGAAGAATTTTTATTTTTGTAACACGTTGTCGGATGCAACCGAATAAAAGGTGTTTCCCGTTAACGTTCAATCAAATTCGATGCATATCGAACGTGGTTATCGAGAATCGAAACCTGGTAAGTATTTCATGGCTTAACGTGCCTTACGATCTTATATGTTGGTATTAATTCGAAACAAGCATCGCATGTAACACGTGCCTCAAAGGCAACATGAATATGTATGTGTAACATAATCACAGCGCACAACCCTCTGTTCGGTAGCAAATCGTGAGTAGCTGTCCTTCCAAACGGAGTACCAGGATCAACTAGCTAAATTACAAGCATTGGTCGGATTCGTCAGCGGGAACACGCTTGAAATGACGAACTCCCTGTCCCTGCAGATATTAATCGTGTCGAGAACAAGCTCGTTCTCTCTTTGCTTATCCGTGCCAGAGACTCCAAGACTTTGGAAACTTCGTGATCGTCTCTAATGCATTTGGTTATTTCGACTAATGTTAACGCGAACGTGCATTGATCAACTTGATTATTACGATTCTTTGAGTCCAAATGATTATTTATCGCGTAATCGGTGTTTCGCTGCGTTCGTTATTATCGATACGAGAACCCTTGACGTTCCGTCGAATGTCGACGTAAAATGGTACGCGATATTTGTCAAAATTTCGCAGGAATCGCGTCGCTCGAATCGTGCCCGTTAAATTCGCTGAAATTCCCTGAAATTTTCGTGGAACAGTTCTTTGATAGATTTCTCGGTGTCATAGAGAAGCGCCGCGATCGTTGTTTTCATCGTATCTCGTTGAAGAAATAAGGCTGCTTTGTAACGAAAGATTTGACAGAAACAATAGGCAGGCGTAGATATATCCAAGAAATTCGGCGTCTCTAACGCACTTGGAAATTTCTACATTGCTGTTTTCTACCGTGCAGATTGAAGGGGAATTCGCCACACCTCGTTCCTATCTCTCGATGGTAGCTCAACCTTCGCGCTCTTTCCACCCCGACCTCTCTGTCTCTCATTCTCTCTTTCCCTTTACGCGGTACAAGGCGTCTCTCAAAGCATTCTCTCGGTAACTCTATCTTTGTCCCGTGCAATGTTCTCGAGCTTCGTCCAACGCTCCCCTTGGGAGTCTTCAAAGCGGCGAGAATGCTTTAGCTAGTTCCAGAACACCTCGCCATCTCACTCACTCGCTCGCTCGCTCGCACGATCTTCCTTCTACCATTTCTCCAACCACGGTGGTGCACCGGTCTGTTGGTCTGTTAAACGATTTTTCTCTTCCGTCTGTGACACAGCGCGTTCGCTTCGTAATATATTCGATCGAGGGAACCAAGAGTGTCGGAATGGGGTTTCGGTTCGCCTTGATCTTCCTCGATATTACACAGCTGGGTCACCTAGCTCTGTGGCTTTCGAACCGTCCCATTGGCTGCACGCCAGCACCCGATCTCGCATGCTTCGCTGCTTTCACACGAGGAAAGGAAACAGTGTTATCGGTAAAAGGGATGTTTTTAAGCGGCTATCACTGGCGCTGCCATGCCGGCGTTCCGCACCGCATTGGGTATCGTGCCACGTTCCGTGGATGCTGCCCTGCTCTGCCAACGATCTCGCGATACTTTCACCGTCATGGCAAAACTCGGAATTTCATGGCGTTTCGCGCGCAACCGAATCCATTTACCTTTGTTCTACTAGCGTCGTCCCAATTTCCCGACGTGCGCGGAATTCCATTGCACCAAGACTGGATCGCGCAGCCGCCATGTCGACCCGAATTCGTTTTCGCCTTTAGGCCGAGTAGCAACGTTTCGAGACCTTCCTCCCTTCTGCCTCCCTCCCCCGCTCTCTCTTCCCCCACTCTTCGCGTCACGCGTATTTTCCGAGGGAAAACGCAGCGGCGCAGAGGCAACTGGGATTTCTTTGGTGAATAGGGTGGGGTGGGGGGGGGGGGCTGTATGGAATTGACGCGATCAATGAGACGCGGTCGCATATCCCTTTGCCTACAAATTTATTAATGAAAAGCTTGTGGTCGCGCTCTGCCAGCTCGCAGAGTACATAATTTATAACGTGGAACATCAGCAGCCTGATACCAGTGTTTCGTGGAAACTTTTCACGAGAGAACGGCCGAGTCTTGGGAACTATCAGTCGTACAAACAATAGTTCTACATGTTTTTATCACGTAATATTTATAATACGTCACGTGTATCGAGTCGCCTTAACATATACCTCGCCGTGTGGTCCATCCACTATGCAAATGTGTTCGTTGCGTTTACGAAGCCTGGAAACAGCCACGGATCGCGAATTTCGAATATCGACGAGGGTGCTGCTGTCTGTTCGACGCGTTTTTGTCAGATTTGAGGCTAACTTTCTTCGAAGGAAGGAAAAGTCAGTAAAGCTACGATAGGTACATCGTAGTTGAGATATCGAAAATTGGTAGGATATTTTGATTTTTCATTACACGCAGGAGGATGACGCGTTGGAAAATTTCATGTAAAAAATACGAATGTCGAAAAATACGAATTTCACGTACGAACTACGTACTACGAACTACGATAAATCGATGGATCAAAAAATGAAGATTATCGATAGCTAATCCTGCGACTCCCTCCGTGTTACTTATCTGCAATACTTGATAACCATTTTAGAAGGGGTTTGAATAATTTAACCGATTAATCTAGACTTCCAGAGGAATATAACGCGTACAAAGATTACTCTTATACGCTTGTAAGTGTGTATGCGTATTACGACATTGCAAGAAACGGATAGCAAATATACGTACGTAAGTACATGGATGCGGCATTGGGTGGTAGGTACGAAGAACGCGCGAGTAGATTTCGCCGATGGCTCAAGATGAATGCGTTTGCGGCGTGTACTCGTAACAGTGTTCAACTGCAACATCGATACTGTACGAAGCTGGTCGTAGACGCACCGCTATGGTACGTACCTATTTAATGGCCAAATAAATGATCGATATATGTATATACGCGATTCGATAAGCGAACGCAGAAACGGATGGCTATAGTTCGCTAGATATTCACCGGCATCAGCACGGATTAGGATTTAGCACCGGTACGAAACGACCAAAATTCTCCTCGATTTAGCCAAAGACGCAACGTGGCAACAACGCGAAGTGTTACCTTGGTGTGTTACCTGCTATCTATTTTGGCGTGTTACCTGCGCGCTTATCACATTGTAACGTGCGGTTACCTTGAACACGCGTTGCCTCGTAATTCCTCCCTTACTCGAATTATCCATTCTTCGTTTTTGGATCAAACGCTTTTCAGTTCGATGTAAAGCGGCATGGAGAATATATGTATACGGATCTTGCGATTCGAGACAAGCAAAATGTTATGTACATATATCGGAAACGTTAATACGTTTTTCGTTACAGGACTCAACGGCAAAAAGACAAGTCGTAAGAAGTATTAATTTCAGACCGTTAAATTATAATTTGGTACTTTGTTTAAGTATCTAGTCGGTGTGATAGTTCGCGTCACATAAATTCCATGAAAATCTTTAGCACGATATCGATATCGCTGTGATACGAGCTTCCGTTTCATAATATATTCGTACGAGATAATACATAATGTAGATGAATTATTCGCCTATTCCGACTTGTGCACAGATACGTATGTAAAATTTATTGGAATAGAGAAGTTAGGACCGTCTATGTAATTAAAAGAATTTATATTAGGAAAGATATCGCACCAGCCACCGCTTAGAAAAATTACATTCTACATGATCTTACGATTATCTTGGATTAATTCCTTATCACTAAGGAACTCATTTACGAAGATAATATATCGTTTTTCAAGAGTAATATCCTTTCGGGTCGGTGAAAAATTGTAATTCTGGGAAATGGTACGAAACGTCGACATCTCGTCAATGTTCGTTATCACTTATTCGTTATTATTACGGATTCTGGGTGTACACGGTGTTTCCTTATTCTGTGATTGCATTTAATATCGCGGCTAACGAATTTCCTGGGTGTTTGAGGAATACGCGAACACGGCGTTGCCTGGCAATTTGCGGAGAAGCAGTACGTGCTTAAATGCACCAGGTCCCTTAAAGCGTCGCGTCGTGTTCGTCTCGCGTCTTTACTTACAAATTTCCACGTGTACATGGAAACGTGAAATCGAAGACTCGTGGCTGGTATCGTCGCTCTTAGCTGACATTCCAGCTGGCAACCCTGTTTAATTTCCTGAGTTAATATGCAACTGACTGACTGATTAGCGCAACTACCCCCTCGATCGTGATTGCATTTACGCTTTATCCTAATACCTCGCGGGGATGTTGCTGCTATCGACGGGAAGATTCAGTCAGCTATTTTCAAAATTGCTCTTTAGGAAAATTACGTAGGAAAATTAATTCGCGATTCAACGATATCCTAAATACTGACGAGTGTACGAGCAATTTGTTTTCCGTGTCCTCTTTATTGTTTTTAATTCTCTGCATCTCTTTTTTTCCTTCGAATGCACGATCCGCTATCTTAGAATGTCTGTTGAATTATTACATACAAGCAAGTGTATATAATTGTACGTACAATGAGATTAATTACTTCTTTAGTTGAAACTACGCGATAGAACGGGAGCATGTATTCGTATCTTGGGAATTTTTTAAATAATCTTGGATACGGTAAATTTACCGTGTTACTCCGCTCTTCGTTAACGCGATAATCTATACTAGCGTGTAATTAGAAACGTATAACGAATTCTTGCTGATCGACGAGTAGAATCTTGTGGCTGTGCCGCGTTAGTAGTCCTGGTTGGCTCATAGCCAATTTTAACTGGGGTAAGAACTAGGTTTTGCGTCATGTCATGACCTTAGCATTTTTCTTCTTGCGACATCTGCACCTACCACCTTTCTCTGTTCACCCCCATGCCAAAGGTGTTTCACTTTTACATTTACAGATTTAAACGGATTTATTATACGAGTGATTCAGAGTTGCAAAAATATTTCTAAACAGCGCATAGATTTGACGTTTAAAATAAAGTAAGGTACAACATGGAAATATTTCAATTAGAGAATATGTATCTGCTTTGAAAATATGCGCAAAACATATTCTGTAATTTCGAAACAGAAACTGAAACGAAGCAGAATACAAGAAAACTGTCCTTTGTTAAACCGAATAATTCAAACGAGTAACGTAAATGAGTAATCTTAAATAACATAGCCGTTTCTTAAAGTTAACTGGAAATTAAATTTCATGAATGACCAAGACGTATACCGGGTCTAACTGTTCTAAATATGAAATTGCTATTTCGATATGTTTAATTTTTGTATCTTTATTTCAGGGAATACGAATATCGTTCTTTGTAAGCTACGTTGCTTTTCTTTCTAAAAGAACTAGGATCGACGAATCGCGACATTTTTTGTAATTATATTTCGACAAATTCGGCTGGTACCTTTAGGCCAAAATCGACGTCAATTTATTTTAATGAAAGGCTGCCATTGATCTGCGACGTTCTGAATACAGCTGAAACGAAGGAGATGATTGAACAAACGAGCCAGTCCGTCATTCTTGAATAAAGAATAATTAACGAGTGATTCGTATTACCGTTACCTTCGCAAGTTATTCTACAACCTACATTGATTGATATCTTTCTTTCGCTTTATGATATAATTTCAACCATCTGACAATCGTGTCACTGAGAAAAAAATGTTTTAACAAGATGTAGCATCAACGAATCCGACCGTTTTTAACGTCGATCGCGTTTCAATTCTTATCATCTCTTATCTAACTGTATAAACGAAAATAATTGAATTTTTGAAATACTAATTGCGCGATTAAAAGACAAAGACTTGTGAGAAGTAGGCGAACGACGAACTAACGGCTATTGATCGATTGTTTTTTTTAATCTTTTAATCCACATTTCGATTATAAGTTAGACGAGCCTGATAGTATCTTGCCTAAGTACGATTACACTTTCGATTCCGTATTTGGCAAATCGAGCTTCTGAATCTAGTTGCGCGCGACTACTACCATAAGATCAATCTCTTATGATCGGATTTTTCTCTGTTCGTTAGGAAAGACATTACGTTTGATTATAGTTTATTACTGGCGAAACAAGTGCGAATTGATAACTGTTGTAAATAACTCAACGTTATAAATAAATCAACGTGGCGATACAATCAGAAAGGGAAATAGTTCACCGATATGTGCGTGCATACCAGCTACATGCGTAGAACGGTATTTTACTTTGTCTCGCTGTTTCCCTTTGCTTCAGTTTCCTTTACGCGTACAGACATGGATACATATGTATTTTCATGTTACAGCCATTGGATGGTTCGCTCATGTATATGCACAGCAAGATAACAATTATCGTTATCTTGTAATTCATCCAGAAATTATATCAGCAACGACCGAAGAAAATTTCGTAATCTATATAATACCGTATCTATATGATGCGCAGCTCATTAGTAGCGAGTCCATTGTATAGTTTATCGATGCTCGAATTTCAGGAGTCTCTCTGTTTCTCTCTCTCTCTCTCTCTCATCGGTACTGCTACGAATGTGACGCACGGTTCTCGCATACTGACGTAATTAAAATAAAGAAAAGAGTTGTTGGCGTGCAAGATGGGGAACCGCGGGAGAGAAGGGTGAAAAAGGAGAAATATGTACGTAGGTGCAGTTTTTTAAGCGTAGTTCACGACTGTTTCGCGGAGTCCGATTGAAATACGGCGTTGCAAACGCGTTGTTGGGAAGTACACGGTGGTTTGAATGCCAGATAAATTGAACTCGAGACCTGTCGAATTCCTGAAACGTTTCGAGCCTTTTGCACTCGTTATCGCGTCTCGGTGAATCTCAGTCTCTGGCAGCGGTCTCTGCAATTACGTTGATTCGTTGCACGCCACGCCGCCGGAGGCCTCGCTATGGTTTTCTTTTTTTCTCTCTCTCTCTTTTTTTTCCGAGATGCGCATCCCGCATAGAGACGCAATTTTTTCCTCTGTATTGCCACGTTCCCTTAGGCATGAAAATCTGCATGAGAACATTATACGATTCGTCCATAGTTATTCGGTGCATCTCGTTCTACATAGCAAAATTCGTTATTACTTTTAATCGATTGGTCCGTTATATGGAATATAATTCTAGTATCATAATTGTTACGATAACGTTCACTTCAGGTAAACCAGCGCATGAAAGAGATTGTCATATACTATAAGATGAATTTACGATTTATTGCTTTAACATTTTTTTCTACTTCCGACTGCATTCGGTCCGAGATCGCTCGTATAATTAATTTTGAAAATAATTATTTAGCTTAATAACATACACGAAGAATAATAGAGCGTGCAAGTTGTTGTATCGCTTTCCATGTCAATTGGATCGTATCGGCAAAGTATTGAACGACATAAATAATCGAGTTGTTTAATGAAATCATTGCAAATTGATCGAATTTATCGCATTCCGATATTACATTGTAGTGCACGGTACGAGTCGAACGAGAATAGTGTAAAATACGGAAGGAACTTATCGTAACGTGCTTCGTTTTCAAAATGCTGTACGCTGAAAATAAAAAAATAGTCGATATATTTGTTAATTAATAGATATATGTCAACGTAATAAATGCATTTCCATGTAACTGGGTAACGAAACTCTTGGAAATTGTTTCAAAGTATCTATCGTATCGTGAACAGAAAATAAAATTTACAAATACAATCGGGAAAACGATTGATTAACGCCGATCTAATTATACGTATCGTACTAGGACAATATAAGGAAAATTTAATTTTGCCATGTTGGATTTAACTATAGTGCTAATACGTAACTGCCAAGTTTTTGATAGTACTTTGTATTCTATAGGACGAATACTGCTATTTTTCGATTCGTAATAAAATTCTTAGAAAGCCTATAATATCCATAGATACTCGGTGGTATTCATAATGGAAGGAGGCAAGATCTCTCACGGCCTTGGAATAGCCACTTACCTTTCGGATCGTCTTTAGCTTAAAGCGATCTTCTTCGGCGATAGAACTGGCATCTTTGAACGGAAAAAGGATCTCCATTGGCCGCATAAGATACTACTAAGTGACTAGGACGGAAATAGAATTTCCACCGCAGAAATACGAGTGAAGGTGATCTCGTATGGTATATATGTATGGGCTATCGTTGCATATATCTTGGAAATAAAATTTTGAGATACAGAGGGAATATGTAAATTTATTTGTATGATGCTTGTACTATATTAAAATTGTCGTACCAGCGGAGAAATCATACGAGCAATAAGATGTTTTTTAAATCAAGAAAACTGTCGACAAGGCTAAACTTTCCCCTTCGGTGACAAGACGTATGTGTATGCACACGTATAATTATGCAGCTACTATTTTTATTTATTTGACAAATTATTTGATTAATTAGCTACAGACACGCTGTTTATAGTCAGAAAGTGTGTTTCTTTTAAGATACGCGAGACGAAGATGGAGATGGAGATGGAGATGGAGATGTGATAAAAATGTATGCTCTTGTTTGAAAATAGTAATGAAATACAAATAATTGCCCAAACGACCAAACGCCAATTATGACAATAAAAAACAGAAGAAATTAATCGAGAAAAGAATTTTTATGCGCATAGTTAAATGGGACACAGCTATCGCATAGATGTTGAAGAATTTCATGGAAAGTTGAAACGACATTTTCAGGGTACTTTTAATTTCGAGGGTATGGCCGTCTGCGTAATAAAAGCGAACGGCTGAATGCTCTGTCAAATTAAATTAATTGAAACGTGCGTGAGAATGAAGGCGCGTTTCTACAATAACATACTGTTTCACGAAGTAAAGTTGAAAATTAACAGGCAGAATTGGAGGAAAAGAATCTCGGTTCGCAAGTTTCGTGCTCGAAATATTCTCCATGTCGATATCGTCTTTTTTCTTTTAACTGCGAAACGTGGTGCAAAGTTAGCGTCCAAGTAAATATCTCGAAAGCAAACTCGGGCCTGGGTATCTTCCGCAATCAAGTCGATGGAAATTGTCCAGTATATTTATAGCGACGCTGGAAACTTTCAACCAGCAGTAAACTACTCGATATACTAGAGAAACTAGATGTTCAAACAGGAAGGAAGTTCTGGATGATCGATCGCGGAAGACTCATGAGTGACTTACGACTATGAAGAAGAAGGTGCGTGTACACAGAGACAGGCTGGAACTTAAATATTGAAATAGTATAGAAATGTGACCCGTTTCCAAGCCACGTTTGACGTACTTCCATTATTAACTCGTGTCGCTGATTTTATGCAAATTTCATAGCGTGATCACGTTGCAGTTGAAATTCTCTGCTAATGCAGCAGCCCAAAGAAACAGGTTAGGCTACCTGTTCGAGGAACGTGAAAGCTCGTATCAAGAATCGTACCGGTTAGAGTCAATATTCGCGACATTAGCCGCTTTTGAGACGTTAAAAGCGATGGAATATATCTCTCTTGCTATCTCTGGCCGAGTTAGTTGAATGTACCGTACTGTAGGTAATTTTAAGAGAATCTCAAGAGATTTCAAGAAAGAAGATTTCAGCGTCATACATGGATCTGTATATTTTATTTCACAAATACGTAGTAGTAGACCATCCGTCCGCGTTTAGGCCTAGTCGAGAGATACGGTGTGTGTGGCATGTGGCGTCAACGATGGTCAATGCCGGTGGCGAAAGCGGAAAAGGCGAAGAAGGAATTTTTTGTTGTTTAATTTTAGTTGTTTTAAATCGTACGGTAATTGATCATTTGCTTATTCACGCTAAGACGGACGACGAGTCGCAATTTCATTTCGATGAGATCGTGCAGCGAGATAAACGTCAGATACGTTTAGAAAGTTCATAAGAAAGATCGTGAACCTTCGCAGTTCCTTCTTAATGCGACCAAAGAACAAGACCCATTACCGGTAACCGTAACGTCGTTGAGCGTCTTGAAGTCGTAATAGAACGAAACCGGGTGTTAACGTGATGAGCGAAAGGACAAAGAGAGAACGAGGAAAATTGGAGGAAAAGGAAAGAGGAACATCGGCGAGGACGGTACGATAGACGGACGATTGGATAGAAAGAGAGAACGAGAATGCAAGCAGGCGAGGAAAAGAAAAATGGGAAATGCATGGTTATCGAAAGAGAAGAAGGTTAGCGAGTTGCGCGGGATAGCTGCCGATCCTTGGTTGTTGTTGTGGCTTAATTAAGGGATAGCTGGAAATTTCTAATTATTCGTAGACTGCTGGGGGTATTTCTCAATTAACGAGAGAAACGCAGAAAGACGGCTCGCCGGAGAAAAGTCGGAAACAAATCTCTTTTTCCGTTCGTTGGTCGGTCGAAGCTGCATTTAAAATAATGCGATCAAACGGTATGCCAGGATTAAAACAAAAGTAATTCATCGGAGGATTGCGAAACAAATCGTTTGTTGTCGATCGAAGCGAGTTTCGAATTTCCCTCGATGTTTAAAACGATTGATATATTTTCTCGCGGATTTAAGATTTCTTGCTTCGAGTTAAATTAAATCGGTGAACCGCGAGAGTATCGGTATCGATTGGTCTCGATGAGACGAGGTAGTCACGGAAGATAACAAAAAATCCTCGAGATCGAATAATGGTAACTGTACGGAGGCCAGGTTTCTAATTAAAAGTTTCTACATCGGAAAGGGGATGGACCTGCCGTATCGAAACTCAAAGTTTCATATGGAATATCATACCTATGCGGTAACGCAAACGAGCGAGAGAAAAGGAGAATGCTAGTATCGATAATTTAACGATCCTAAGCTGTCGCTTCAATGCTAATCTCTTTCTTTCGTTTGAAATTAACAACCTGCTCATATCGGGTGATCGGATTTAACGGGAAGTGACCGCGGAAGTGCGGTAAAGTGAATAATATCTAACGATCTAACAAGTCGAATATACGGGAGAGGTTCTGACGTCTGTTTGCAGAGCATATAACGCAGATACGTATAAATCGTAGAATTTCCTACGCTGTTCTCATCTTCGCGTGCAAATAACATATCCAAGGAATTTCAAGGAAACAAACGTTCGCTCGTATAAATGTCCACGGGCGATGGATTCGAAAATGCAACGTTAAAGTCGGCGCAATTTCTTACTTTTCTCGCAATCTTAACGCGTCCTCTGAGTTTTTAATTACCGGAGAAAGTTCACGGTTCTGCTAATTAAACGTCGCCTTTTTCTCGACTTCGTCTCGTTCGTTCGTTCGTTCGAAGTGCTCGGACGTGACGCGTTAGTTGCATTGTTAGTTCGCGCGAAGTCGAATAAAATTTGAGCCTGCGATTAGTCCGTCGAGGTTTCTGATCGCCTTGAATACGATAGATCGACTAATTATTTTCCAATTATATTAGATTGCACGAGATTAGATCGTTCAAAGGTCGCGACGTTCAAAGACTCGATGTCTATGCGTTTCAACGATTCCTATTCAACTATTAAAATATTATCCGGCTAGAGCTTTCAAACTTTGTACGAAGCCGTAACTCGTAAAACTCGTCTCCCTTCCTCCCTTACGAAAAGTAAGTTAGAGTAAATTACACGTTCGGACTTTGAAAACGTAACGCATAAGTAGCGGTTTAAATGGACCCATCGAAGGTTTGGTCGAAAAACGACACATGGTCGAAGATTTACGGCACGCTGCTGGTACAGCCTACAGTATCGAGATGAACAAAATTTCATCTGGATAAAAAATAATTTAACGTTTTCGATGCGATCGTTATACGTCTCTTCTTGCACCTTTCGTAGAAGCTTGGTTTACTTTTGGAGTATGCCATCGGGAGCTGTTGATTTCGTGAAAAGTTTATCCAAACTTCTCGTCGCTTTAAGATTTCTAGCGCGCATTAAGACGAAGCAAGTTTTGATATTTTCGCATGGAATAGACGTTTCAACGCCCCCGCCCCTTTTTTTTTCTTACAGCTTGCTTAAAGTATCTCGCTAAAGAGCGTTGCTTCTAAAATATGAAATTATGTTAATTCTTGAACATTCCTGGGGCATGATTCTTGCCGCGCCTTCGGCAACCTCTCTGATTGCGAGTCGAAGGTGTAGTTCCATCGGCTAATGACGGGAGCCGCGACTATTTTCTCTCTGATATCCATTTGCATTGTGGAGCAAGGAAAGTAAAGCGAAATAAGGGACAAAGCAACGACCTTGGCTCCGTTTAATCTCGAATCTGGATGATTGTTTTTGTGTTTCTTTGCACGACTGAACTACCGTTGCGTCATTCGACGTGCACTGTATTTAAAGCTATGACACCGTAATGCTTTATCGTCGTGATACTCGCGTTCGTTAAACCAAGCGCGCGTTACCGCGACTTTCGTCCAACGTAATTTCGGAACACTTGCCTGTTAAAAGATGACTGTCCGCGAATAAACCGTCTCGATTGTTGAGCGCGATTCAGCGGAACTTCTCTCCAACTCCAAATCCGTCCTTGCGCTGCGTTGTTGCGTAAAAATGAAAAGAAGGCTGCGCGTACAAAGCACCGTCCCACTCGAAAAATTCTATTACGCGAGCTATTTAGGTGACATTTTAGGGGGAACGTCTTGTCAATGACGGACAACGTGCCTGTACAGAATTTTATTTATCTGCATCCTTTCGCGTCCTTTGTTAACAAGTATTCTAAAATGAAAATTTTACGTTCGTTCCGACAGAACGTGACGCAATGAGACCCGGTTTCGTCGACTGTTTTCATAACTTGACTACTCCTTTCTTGGGCTTGGCGGTTCTTTGAAATTTTAATTACGCAGTTGTATGTAATTATGACCCTTAATTACTTTTATTTAATGCGCTTTGAAGTTTCCGCTGGTTGGAAACACGCGTCTAGAGCGTCGTTGGCTAGCGCAGGTCGATGAGAGATATGTTACGACCGAAAAAGGTATTCGACCCGAACGATGGGAGCATGCCCGGGATGAGACGGTGACACGAAATCAGTAACATCAGCAACGTATGCTCCAGCAGTATCTATAGATAACGTAAAGACGTATTATGTTCAAACGAGTTGAAAATCGACTGTACGCTCTGGTCAGGATCGCCGACGAGCTAATTGTTTGGCAATTTCCGATATCGTGCTCCGTTGTGGCTCCTCAAACGCGTCCAGACTTGTTCTAAAGTACGACGATAAATTGCAAACGTCGCCGCACGGAGATTCGGCCACGCGCGCGACATCTTCTGCACGTGTACACTTGTTTACTTTCACACGATAATACAGGTCATTGTTAAATACGATCGCTTATACGTGCGTCAGACGTTAACTTATCGTTGGATGACTGACACGTACTGTGTAAATTGATAGCGAGCGAGATGCCGAATTCTTGGTACGAGTATTATGAGTATGAGATACATTTACTTACGAGATATATATATATGTATATATATAATGCCTCTATCGTTGGTAAATTTACGAACACTGGCAGATATCGCGTGAAACATTCCGGATGCATCTTTTGTTAAAATTACGCGAACGAGCGAGTCGTGCAAACGGCTTTATTGAAATACTTCTCATTGCGTAGTTGAAAGCGCACGCAGAACGAAGAATTTTAATAAATGCGCCCCGAACTTTACGCTTCTTTCTTGTCCGTATCTTTGTCTCGCATTTCGTTGCCATTCTTACCGAATAATTATCGTTGTTGCGAGCGGAAGAAACGTATCAATTACTCCTTAAAATAAGCTCAGTAGATAGGACGCTGTGTTTCAAGATGCTCGAGATGTTCGGTCAAATATCGACATTTTGTTGCCGGGTGAAGGCACGCGGGCGGTTTCTTTGCAAACGTAAGCCGATTGCCGGTGAATCGTCAAGGACCTACATCGTCTGCGAATCAGCTTACGCGCAAGCAATGTGTATCTCACGGAATGCAATTTCTATTCACGAACAGCCCTCTCTTCTACTACATCTCGCGCAAAGACGGCTTAGGGAATCGACGAGCGATATTTGCAGCGCCTATCGCGTGCTTGTAGATGGCCAAATTCGTTCGGGTCAACTTGATAAGCCAATAAATCGACAACTCGACGGATGAAAGTCTAATCGGGTGTAGCTCGGTTAAAGGATATAATGAGAAAGCCAGAGGAGGAAAAAAATCAAGAACAAGAAAAATCGTCGGAAAAAGTTTCATTGCAACGATGGAAGTCATTGTACATTGGCAAACGAAGCATGCTTACCTGGGAAATGGAACGCGGCCCGCGCTATCTTACCTTGAGGTATCTCTCCAAGTCCCTCAAGTACTGGCACAGTGTCGACTTTGTTTGTGTTTAAATAGAAGCATTGTTGCTGCTTTACCGATAACTCGTTCGTTCGTTCGTTCGTTCGAACCTGTTCTTTCTTTGGAAGAAGAAAATTGGAAAGGAAGAAAATATGAAATTTAATTATCAGGGGCACAGAGTATCGTGAAATCGATTGCGATTAATAACGTTACGCACGATGTACTCAAGCTCCGATTATAAATAATCGAATCGGAAACGTGTAAAGTGAAATTTCAGTGGCATATTAAGCACATGATGTACTGTGTGTAGGTACATACCAGTTGCGGTTGCGTTGAAGTTAACCGTTACGAGACTAACAGATGTATCCAAATAGATCAAAAACGATCGAAGACCAGATAATTTTCAAGATAATCTTCTGATGTCACCTTGATAAGGTAATTTTATCGTAAACGGTGTATCAGAGCATAGTAGAAAAAACTTTACTACTGACCCAGCAACGTCGTTCAAAGATCCCTCTGCCACGTAAAGCACGTAATGCGTTCGATGTTCTACCCTACAAAGTCGACATTGGCGAATTTGCAAAGTACGTGGAAATACCTAGAAAATTGAACGCTGGTTACGATACGTGCTTAAATACATGCATAGATTCGCGGACATATACTCGAGCGAAGAACAACGAGAGCATCTATGCATAAACATACAGGTTTTGTGTGGCTCTTATCGTACGAGTCCTCCTCGTGTTTCGAGCTCCGGAGATAATTACAAAGTTGGAGAAACACGACCAGAGGAAAGTAGACTGCTTCACCGATAGCCAAAACTCCTTGTACGTTGCAGTTGTGCAGACGACGGTCATCGTTGTTTTCGACGAAACGCTTCAGCCGTATTCTCCTTCTCGATCTTTCTGTTTGCTGTCTCTCTTCTCGTCAGGAGAATATCTTATCTGAAAAGAAGAGAGAAGGACAAAGAGAGCGAAAAGACGTACGCACTCATACTACGTTTTATGACGAGAAAGGGAGAACGGGTAATTAGAATAGAGAGCGGGGGGGGGGGGCGAATCGTGGTATTTGTTCCGACGAAAACCTTTCGTTCGTTTAACTATCGTGCCTCTTCGTCCCATTGAACTCTCGATTTCCTCTGTGCACCGTCTCTGGAAACGCGAATCATATTTCTCTCGAAGATTTGGTACTTAACGCTAGCAGTAACAGCGGCGAGCAGATCGCGTCGATGAAAGATCTTTTTACATGCTCGGCTACCCACGTTGCCGCGCGTTTCCTACTGACTAGGGACGTTCTATCGAAAATCGGCTTTGCCGGGTACTTGTTTCGAACCTAATAGCCGGTTCTACAAAAAGAATGGATCGATCGCGATCGGTAGTCCTTTCGAGTTACTGGTACCTTCGAGAATCAAACGTGTATTTTATTCCGTTAAGTGCATTGTGTATTTTATTCGACACTCGCGGGAAACCTCTAGTATTCGTTAATTTTTCCGACTAATTAAGTAATTCGCAACTAGGGTTTTTTCATCGTGGCAAGCCACCGTTGATAAATCGCGGTAGAAAATTCTCCTACGGCGAATCAACGAAATGATTTAAATGGACGAGGAATAGGAGCGGGGCGCGATCGTGCCGCGGAATATCGCGCGCATTCGCGGCTGTTTGCATCGTTCGAAGTCGTCGTGTAATCCGGAGCGGCGCGCAAGGTTGTTAGGTCGTTTGCATAATGCTCGGTGTCTAGGCCGGTAACGTGCACCAGCTTAGGACACAATCGTTAGAGCCACTCTCACCTCGTCTAAGAAGCAGTTGCTGCGACTCTCCTGGTTCGCCCTCTGTTGATAACATCTCTCATTTATCAGGGCGACGACGGTGCAGCATCGTGCAACGACCGCCGTCTTAACGCTCTCCGACCTTCTCGAGCTCCGAGCATCGTTTCCGACTTAGCTAGTAGTTAGTGCCGTACCATCCTACCACCCCCTCTATCTTTATCTCTATCGTGTCCTCCAACTTTCCAGAATGCACCAGGCAAGACAAATTTTCACGACGGCCAGCGGTAAATTTTCCACGTAAACTTCAGCGAAATTTTCACCAGTCTCGGCTACGCACTCTTCTCCACCTTGATTAACGACCTTTACCAGTCACGGACTATTTAGTTATTCGTAGCTCATTGCTATCAACTGAAATTTAACTTTACGCGCGATCAATTTCTTCGAACGAATGCAACCTGCTTCCCTTGAACGTTTCATCGATGTTGGAACAGGCCATCCTCGGGTATAGATGTTGACTTGAAAAATATTTACGTTTAACTTTCCGTTTAATGCAACTTACGGAATTTCATATTGCGGGTTATAGTCTCATCTATTTAACGCATTTTCAAGAACAATAGAATTTCTCATAAGCAAGTAGTGTTTGTACAATATGACGTAGAGGGTATGATTTAAACTTTAAACTACTGGGTCGGTATACGTGGTGTGCTTAATTGTAAGTAATTGTTGTTGTAAGTTGAGAAATCGAACGAGACGACAATTTGAGAAACGTAAAGTATTTTTCGATAAAACTCGATACTTTCGTAAGAACGTAAAAGTATGGTATCGTATGTATCGTAAAAGTATGGTATCAATTGTATAAGCCGGTCGGAAGGTATTATCGATTGTATCGATTGTACTTTCGAATGTTCGTAGTAACGTAACGTCACAAACGATTAATCAGTCGGCATTTGATCGATACATATGCATAACGTTCCCTATTTCAATTGTTCCGTGATACATATATTTCGTCTCGAATAACCTATTTAAAAGCTTCATCGTAGTTTTATGTACATATTTGACTTTCTTTCCATGTACGTACACGTTCGCTAAAACGGCTCGATTTATTCCAAGCTGATCAAAATTGTAATCCTTTCGCTAACTTGTTACGTTTAATTCAGGTTGCGCGATGAATATTAACTGGGTATACGATATGGAGGAGTCGTTGCTAGCCGAACGATCGGACCGATCATCGATGCAAGGAATCGGTGAACATTGAAAATCGAGTTATCGAAAAACCTAGCGTATATACGTGGTGCACGGTGCACTGCGCGGCTTATAGACTGCATTGCCGGAACATCCATGGCCAGGCCAATAAAAGTATATTGAACTTGTACGTGGGCGCGCGCGAACCGGCCGAAAGGGTGCTCGAAGGAGAAAAATTTCCACGGGAAACAAGTCACTGCACGAATCTAAACGAACAAAGAACAGTAAGCCCGAAAGTTATCTCGCTAAAATAAAATCCTTAAAAAATAGTTTCAAGTAGCTGTCGGTCGGATTCCGACTCGTGGCGTTCACGCGAATTCACTTGGAGAAGCATTCTCAGTAGATCGTAGTATCGTGATATCGAATCCAAGTTCCAATCCATGATCCGATCAAAGGGAATAACAACAGGTTTATTGTATGCGCGCGTTACATCGGACGGACGCACGATGGACCTACCTAGCGCTCCACAAATTTATTTCCACAAATTTCTCCGTTATTCGATCTTACGAGGAGAAATAACAATAGAAATATGGAAGTAGGAACGGATCGGTAGTCGAAACGATTCTGTCTTGTGTCGATCGCGGACGTTAACCGGAACGAGGGTAAGCAAAAATGATATCCGATTGAACCAATGGAACGAGATCTTAAAGGTACGGACTACTTGCTGTTGCGATACGTACTTGCTGCAAACAAGTCCTTGACTACAACGCCAATTCTAGACGCACATCGTCCTGTTGGTGTTACATACCTTTAATGCAACTGCATCGACGCAAACCGTTCCCTTTCCATTTTACGGACAATTATTTTGTTACCACTCGATCAGTCTCCTCGTCTCTGTTGTTCCAGCGATGTTTGACGCTTCTCCTCTCTCTATTCCTCTATCTCGGCGAGAGTTCTCTTTTCTTTCTTTTCTCCCCTCTCTTCTCTTTTTATTCATCTTTTTCTTTCTTTTTTTGCCCGCTTTGAAAAATCGAACTTGTCTCTGCACGTGACGTACATTCGAAGCTACACGATCAATTCCTTTACGAGCCTACCGAACCGTTGCCACCATTAACTTCCTCGTCTACCTCCGATTACGTCGACATTCCACGTGGATGAAACTCCCGCTGCGCCCAATTCAGCAAGAATACTTTCTATCCTTTTCGCAATATAGAGGAATTAAATAAAATTCTCTGGAACACGACACAAAGAAAATTTAATAGAAACAGTCTGATAACGTCGTCCGTCTTACATTCCAAGTCGATGAAGCGTTGTTCGCTTCTTCTGCAAATAGCTATAAATACCACGGTTTTTCTCTATACATAGGATTTTGGCTGAAACATTCAACCTTACTCGCTCTACTTTCCATGTAGCATACTTAATACTTACTTAAATTATTGCTTATCGTGTATTTGATACCGTAAGTATTCGTTAAAAAATTTTGCTAGGTGCTATCAGAACGATCCGATAGCAAACGTGCTGCAACTGGTGGATAGCGGCGATATCTTTGATTAGCGAAAGTAATTTAATCCGGCTCGTACAGCGTAATCAAAAGGAGTAGGTGACGCACGTTCTTCTCATACAGAGGGATTCCAGTGCGCGCCTGGAAGGACACGCGTCATCCGGTGAACGCGCATCCCGACGCTCCAGAAACGTTTTCAGTGGTGACGTTATCGATTGGCACAGATTAATCCCTAATCAAAGCGAGCTGACTGTAGTCGGGTCAGTTATCGAGCTTCCTGGCCAATCGAAATTCGAGGCAACTCCCTTTCTGAGACGCGATCACAGGGGATCTCTGTGTGGCTAACTGTCGGTCGATGCATCGACGGTCCTTTAATTCGCGACGTATCCAATTACCGTTAACGAAACAACGCCTAATGTTTGCTCCTCCTGAGTTGTCGACCGCCTAAACAGAGATTACTGCGTAAATTGTCCGCTGGCACAGCCGGTTTAGTCGTATACCCGATACCTATGTCTCCGTTATTGAAACGGCAGCGGACGCTTGTAAAATACGCGTGGTACTACGATTCGTGCTGGGAACGCGTTCGTACGGTTAACACACGCGTTAACCAAAGTGTCATCGATAACGTTAATCGTTCGATTATATTTCTCTAGTTCCGATAGTATCGGGGAACTTTGGAAAATAATCTCTACATACGAAATTATGTATCGCGTTTAACTTCTCTCTGTTTTTAATGGTGTACCATGCCGAGAACGATAACGTATAAATCTTTCATCGTAACTTGGATAAATCGATCGAGTTTACTTGATATCTTCGTACGAATAAGCTTGTCGATCTTTTCTATTCTGCATGAAATTGGTTTGAACGAAACGCACCAGGTTGAACAATGGTTACAACAATGTGACCTTTTTACATTCGATGTATTATATCGATCGTTATTTTATCATTCACGGGAGTAACGCATAAGTTTGCTATTTATCGACACGGATAATTTATCCAGAAGCTTTGGGAGCGAGCCGAAATTGGGTAGAACTTGGTTAGAAAATTTTAATCGAATGTTGCACGATATATCCATTTAACGAGTGAACTACAGGAGCTCTAGTGTGCTGCGTTAAGCCATTTTGTCTGTCGAGCTTCGCCCGATTATTCCCTTGGTATATAGAGTCGACGACGCCTACTATTTTAAACGTTTACGCTTTACATACTACATGATCGGCCAGGACACTTGATCGCGTCGTTTGTTTTGCGCCGTGTCTCACACACCGTATACCTTACCGGCGCATCGTCGTGACTGTTTCGCTTGCAAACTTTTCTTCAAACGGAGTAATCTGCACGACAGTACTTTTCGTAATGAGGTTGTTTTTCTCCGCACTGTGTCGCGCTGCTACGAACATTGTCGAATTACTAGGAAAGAAAACTAACTATCCGACGTCGTCCGAGATATAAATTTATTTGCCCCTCCTTCATTTTTCCGATGTTTGCGAATAAAATAGTCGAATTATCACGCTGTCGTACGTTTGCGTTCGAATTTCAAAAGTAAAAGTAAGTAAGCAAATTATTATTGCGTGGGTAATCATTGCAATTAAGCGCTTGAGGTTTCTTACACCGGATGACGACTCTTTATCGGGCTTTTACAGCATTATACGGCATTCCTTGTAGGCAAATGCTAGCTGCTAGAGTACAGGTTTTTATCGGATGCGGCGCGTATGAGAAAAACGCAGCTGCATAAATGAGGCTAGATGTTATATGTACGCACCGAGAATCGTTTCATGGCGAACGTGCTTTAACGTCGCGACGCTGACACGTCCGCAAGTTTACCCCAGCGTTATATCTCGCATCATGGGATTTCCGTACGCTTTTCATCCTCTCCGTTACATCGTAAACTCTCGCCCTTTGTCCTCTTCAATGCCGCTCTTTCCAGCGAATTTCTCATCGCGTTTTCTCCAATGCGCGTGTGCACAGGCGTTTGCAAATACGTATATAAATAACTTACCTTGCATTTATTTTCCGTTTTCTTTTCTTCTTTTAAGGAACTCTCTCAGTCAAATTCAACGTTCCTTTTTTTTGTAAGTACATTCATCTTTCAAGAGGATCGAGTGCTTTAATCAGCGAAGCTTTCGTGCAAACGATTTTTTTAGTATTTTAGCATGCTTTTGGTTATAATACGACCTATGTAGATGGTTTGGAAATGAGACGAAACAGTAAGTGCTCAAAGGTATTTTAGTAAAACGAGATCGTCTGTGTGCTGTCTAATGGTTTGTTTGTTACGTGGGAAATATGTTTTGGTTCGCTTGTTCGGATATACACAAGTAGAAAGGTTACTGGGAATAATTGGCAAATGTGTTTCCCATTGCAGTTGAGATATTTAGTCCGGAATGATCGAACTTTTAGTGCGATCGGTCGTTAGGCGATTATCTGCATATTTCGAATGATTCTTGGATTTGTTACATATACGCGATATGTATTAAAAAAAGAAAAGCTTGGCAAGTATAGCGCTGATCGCCTCGATCGAATAATAAAGGTCGTTCTTTTTTTTCTCTTCTTTCGATCAGGCATCTTCCTTTCGGGTTAGATTGGCTAGAGTCAGACCACTCTTCTCTCGTACCCTAATCTCAAACACGCGTTTCAGATTTAACGATCGAAGCTCGTGTGCCTGGGCGGCGGAAATTTTCGTTTCTGAAAAATCACGACAAACGTAGATACACTTTAATATTACGGTACGATAAAATATATTGTTTGCTAACGATTATCAACAATAATTGTCTACGCATTCGTTTAATTCGTTTCGCCTCGTGGTATTGAACGTCTAACTTCTCATTTATTTTAAAATAGAACGCGTGTATGATACGACACGAATTTCCATTTCATTTGACACATTTATAAATCATTACAAAGATTCGACGACGATTCGCGATATATGTATGTATCTTTCTTTTTATACGCGGGGAAATCCTCGTGGACACCCAGCCGCTCTTCTGGGAAGCGGCGGGTTAGTGTCGGACTTATCGACTAAAACCCCACGGTGGCCCGCCTGATGCTCAACAGGGGTGCCCCGGGACCTCTTTCGAATTGCTGCCGGAGCACTCCTGCGTCTTCTTCCATTCTCAGAGAGCCATTCCTTAGGAATTTGGACATTGAGAGGGGCCACCCTCAATGGGCCGTCGTGCAAATCCGAGGAGACCCCAGAATCTCCTCGGCGTGACGACCCCTGTAACCCACCTAGGGAGGCGCAACGCCGCCTTTCGGCGCGGAACCCTACAAGGGTGAGAAGCTCTCGCGCGCCGTACAGAACTTTAGCGTGTGCTGGGCCGTGTCCTCGCCCTCTCCGCAGTGGTGACATGTGTTCGACAGAGCGGCCATCTACCACGTTCGTGGTCCCTTCATCGTCTCTCGGTAGGTCTCTCGCGTTATCGGCCTGCTTCCCGTCCACAGCGGGCTCCTCCGTCATCAGGCTCTTCCTTTTAGTTCTCAGGGGAACACACGCCGCCCCTCGTATTCCGTGGGCGGCGGGCGCACTGAGCGACTTACAAAGCGGGCACGGTGACCGGAACCTCCGCGCTTGTAGCACAGGTGACTCCGGTCTACCGTCGGGCCGCAAGTCGTCCTCGCGTGTTTCAGCTCCGAGCATCTGAAGCACTGCAGGGGCCTCTTCGGGATAGCTTCCACACTTTCAGTTGACCAGCCCAGGGCAACCCTTCCGGCCCGGATTAGTTTCCGCGTTGCCGTTGTCGGGCACCTGATCTGGAGGTTCTTGTATCTCCTACTTGAACCTCCAAAGCTCCATATCCCCCGGTCCCAGCCAAGGTATCCCGGAGCTCCACCTTGCCGACCGAGATGTCGATCCCAGTCACCCTCAGCTCCGCTGTTCTTGCGGGAACCGCGACTCTCACCGTGGCCGGGTCGAAAGCTTGGGCCAACGTTAGAGTCTACACCGGCGGCACTGCTTTTGGGGGCAGTAGCGAGGTCCACGCCGACTTGGTGGCGCTTGGTCTCGTCATGCCTTTACCTGCCGTCTTTTCTGTCTCTTTCCAGGCTCGACGACCTTCCATTCACCGCCCTCTTGCCCTCTCGGGGATATGTATGTACCTATCGTTGAAATATTCAATCTCGATAATCACGATCCATCTTGGTTGTCATCGTCGATTTTGAAAGGATCGCCGTCTAACTCTGAATTTCGCAGACAATTTCAAGGTACAAGCAAGATGTAAGCTGTTGTCCGTGATCAGCGTTTAACTATTTATCCGTGGGAATTATCGGAATCATAGGTGGCAATCGATCGGATTAAATCATCGAGAAAGTTTATTATTCCGGCCAACGTATCCTCTCTACCACGAAACCACGATAAACTAACCTAGTTACTTACGACCTAGTTACCACCGCCTTGGCAAATACTAACGCTGTCCTTTGCTCTGCCATATTTTTTTTCTTTTTTTTTTTCGTTTCCCAGCAACAGCTATTCCTAAACCACGTCTACAATTCGAAATACGAGTAGGGCAGTAAAGTTTCGAGACTGAAAACTTTATCGATTATTTGTGAAATACCCTGTAGGACAGAAATATCTCTGCAGCGGATTTTGTTGATGGGCAACTAGCGACGACGATGAAAGTGGACTATGAAAAGTGATTAGCCGATCAATTTGAGAATAAATAAGAAAGGAGATGTTTATATGTTGATACGTTTGATGTCATCAACTTGCGACAGCAGAGCATACATAATTGTCTTAACATGCAGCATTTCTCCGATGATATCACCGACCAAATGAATATTTAATTTCAATGTAAATACGTAACGCGAAATGATGATAAATCCAGTATCGGTACTCGGTTCGACTCGATTGAAAAGCAATTGTACTATCGATGAATGAGTTATTCAAAGCTCGGTTCTAAATAGTAACATACGACAATAGCTTTGCCGTCTGAACGCATAAAATTGCGGATGAGTACAGATTTTACCGAGTAAGCGAGTACTTTGAATATTCAATGGAGGGTCAGAGTCGTATACGCACATCGGAGTGTGACGACCAAGGTAATTAATTCAATCGGTCTTTCTGACGTCTAATTAAAATTTTCTGCTGAGCACTTTGAATTGCTGCCATCGGGGATTTTCCCAGGACGATCCTTTTATCGATCGAAAATTTTAACGATGGCGCGTAACCGATACGTTCGAAGAAACCGGCAAGGAAAATAAGCACTCATGTTTTGCTTCCACTCATTCGTCTCATTTACCATTTTTTCACCGTTCTCTCTCTCTCTCTCTCTCCCTCTGTTTCTGTATTCTTCTTTGTAATATGATCTTGCGCGGATTCTCGTTTTTTCTCTTCATACTTTATATTTAACGCGAATGCATTACCGATACACTTAAATTATCATATCACCGCTACTGTCTTTGCCGTGCTTCTTCTTTACTTGCAACCCTTCGTCGGCTGAGCTTTCCCTTCACCTCCTGGCCAACGCCAGTCTCTTATGACTGTGATGTGGCGCCAAGGGAAGAGATGGCAGCGCAAATCTGATTCTATTCGATCGATATTCAGGAATGGTAAATAAGAAAGCCGGATTTCGCTGGGGTTACAATTTACGAGTCTGAAACTCAAACGTCATTTGACGTGCAATAAATGCCTGGCCACTCGAGGTGATATTTCATCGGATACCAGGCTACCTTCGCGTGAACATCACGCGTAATATCGGTCGTTGTTTTAGATTTTAATACTATATGGAAGGTGAATCGGAATTGTAGCGAAAGTCGCCCATATTCATCCGTAAAGGCATTAACAATCTGTCAACTACGGTAAAATCGTTTATGACCTACTCGTAGACTGCGAGACGCAGTTTGATACGAACGAACCGGTTGACTTTTGGATATATGGCTCTTGTTTCGAGGGCACTGATCTTTTTATCACGTAAAAATTTAACTCGTCGTGTCTACTCGCGAAAAAAGCTACAATCGATACTCTTAACGCTTTAACGACGCTTTCAAATTTCAAAGTGACGAAGCATCGTATCGTTCGGTGTTATAAAACCGAGGCACGTGTGAAGCGAAAGAGACAACAGGCGTTGCAAAATTTCCAGTTATTTAATTGAAGAATCGTGTCTTGTTATCTTGACTTTCTTTGGAAAATATAATCAACGCATCTGGCGAAAAAAGAAAGATAATCGCATGGAAGAAGTGCAAAGAAGAAGCATGCAAAGAAACGCGAATGAGGAATTTCGTATCGCTCGTTGCGAGATCTTCGTTCCATTAGTTCTACGCTAATTCGAGTTCGTTAAACTCGATATTTTTGCGCTTCGATGCATCATCGTTTATCACACCAGTTGGCAATACGGAGAACGAAGATATAGGTCCGAGTTGAAATTAAAACTCACAGTGACGCGCAAACCCGACCATCTACCGATCCTCTTTGCTTTCTCGTATCTCGCACTCCAATTTCTATCTCGTTCTTTCCTATTCCTTTTCTATCTTCGTTTCTTCTGTTTTCTTTTTAACTTTCATTTATATCCAATGGTTTATTTTCTGCTTCGTTTATAGCCGCTGCATCGACCGTCCTTATCGGTTTAACATCATTCCGTATCCTTTGTTCGTTTTCTTTCGTTTATTTTTCTACTTTTTCACTTTTGCTCTGTCGATTTCGTCCGCGCTTCTATGCCCATTGTGCCTTTTTTTTTTCTTGCTTCGCAGTCTCTGTTGTTGCATTAGATACTCTCAAAGTTGAACGCGGAAACGTAATAATAAGGACGCTGAGCTACGCTGTCTGAAAGTGCCCATAGAAACCGGACTTTAATTAGAAAAAGGTGATCGTTCGTTCTTTTGCCATTATTCCCATTGTCTCTCTGCGTTCGCCCGACCATCTGTCGCGGATAATTGAAGGCGATATAAAATACTCTCCACCGGCATTTTTCGATTCGTCATCAGACGATACGATAGAAATGAACCATTTCTGTTGGAAGATGTCGCGATGTATAGTATCCTCTGTGTGCTTTCAGCTTTCATTTTCAATCGCATACGTGCAACTGACAGAGATAAATGAATGTTCTGCCATCGATACGAATACGTACCATAGTAAATAGCTATTCGAATCTATAGATTCCTATATTTTTATCGTTATCTCTACTTATTTTTCATAAAGTTTCTCGTTGCAAATATTAAATGCAGTATAAATTATAAGAAATAGCCAGAGGTTTTTCGTTATTAGTCTAGTCGATGTGTCGGATAAATAATAATTTGTCAGACGTCGCCTGTTAACGTTAAATTAGCTTTTTTCGTCTATCGTGTAATAAAACGAGTAGCATCGACCGTGTAACGTCAATCCACATTAGAGGTCAGATGTGTGCGTAGCCACAATTACTTCAAGAACCTACTGTTACGTCGGGCGACACTCTACCTAGACCAGGCCATACACCGCGGGCAAGATGGCAACCAGATAGTCTCGATAGTCTTAAGGACCTATCGTAAATCTCAGGCATTTTCTAACTAAAGTCCTTCAGACCATACAAACATCCCTTTACTTTAGACACACCCATCACCAGCTTTCCTCCGGCACAGCATCGTCACTTTAACTCACTAATTCTTCACCGTTAGAATAGTCAACATCTCAAGTCACGATTATTGTTATTCAATAAACTTTGTTAGAAATGAAAGATAGTAGCTGTGTTACGACTCAACCTCCTCATCTTTAAAATATAAGTTTTAATTGTACGTGACAACCGCATGGATATCTGTTCTGCGCGCACGGATCTCGAACAATGTCCGAAAAAACAAAACCTTGCCGCTTTGAAACTTGGGAAATGGGATGCGGCGTTGTTGGCCTTTCTTCGGGCCGCTTCGCGAAACTCGACTGTCGCAGAGCTTACCGGAACTAGAACTAACAGCAAATTCCTTCTTAATGTCTTTTACATAGGCACTGACTACGTTTCGTATATTCAACGCCGTTTGCGATAAATACCAAACTGTTTCTCGCAGTTGACATGGTTTTGTTAATTTAAAAGAACGTATACGGAATGCCGTGCGAAAATTGGGCAAAAACGTGGACACGAATTTTCGATGAAAACGAAAAATTTCCAACATCTCTTGGTTCACGATTCGTTAACGTTTTCGAATCCTAGACACACGAGATTCGGAGAAAAGCCAAACGGTATTACGTTCGTTCACCAGGCATCTTCGATAACCACCCTGTCCGTCATTTCTGTCGCGTCATTTCTATGCCGAGGATTCCGGAAATTTTAGCTACTTGCTTAGCTCTCGGGGAACGTCGTCTAGTTTTGCGATACAGTTGCGAATAATGCAACTTCTTTGGGTTTAATAGAGCTAACTATATTTATTCTGCGAATAAATTCGCAAGAAAAAAACGATAATGGCAATATTTTTCACATTAATTAGTAATATGTTTCGATAGTGTATATCGTCCTCTCTGCACCGAAACGCGAATCTAAAACGAATCCAACGGGTTGTAAAATCCGATTATACAACGCGACGATGTTGATCGATATGCTACGCGTCAAGGTAATGAACCGTAACTGATTTGTATTTAGAAGTTGGTTTATCAATGGGTATGCGTATTTACGGAGCATATCAAGAGTCTCCGTATACGTATGTGCATACGTATATAGAATTTGAACGTAAACATTTGTAAACTAATCGATTGACTAATAAACAAGGAAATACAATGTGTAATTATTTCATCTTAAGAGAAAATAAATTGTTTCAATTGGTAGGAGACGGTCATCGAGGATCAATATGAGAAGATATCGAATATCGCTTCTAATCGGTATTTACCATTAATCCTTCGATTTTCATACGAGTAATGTAACTGCACACCATTAGACCATGCACCGGCGATTCAAATTGGTTATTCAATAATACGAAACTGTACGAAAAATATTACGCGCAGTTAGAGTTGTTCCTCCAAGCGTTTTTACGTTAGAATATATATGAAATTTATTTACAAGTAGTCAGGGTAATTTGACTTTGCATGTTTATTCGAAAGAAACTTTGCATTGTATTTGGCCGGTGGGCCGTCACGTTTCCCAAGTTGAAGTTAATACGTAACTGCAGGCTCGATTAGATGGACTGGATTGGTTTGTGACGTTTGACGGAACGGTTGAAAATTTCGCTTGTATTTACCATTGCCGTGGAAAACGGAAGTAGCACGGACGGCGAGCTGGAGCGCGGGCGCGATATTTATCGATGAGGAAGTAGAGCGGAAAAACGAAGAAAGACGTAGAAAATTTGTTGTTTGCCGTTCTCTCGCGATGCTGCCGGTGTTTCGCATCTATGGATGAAATGTTGCCGCCTCTGCTTCCTCGGCCGTTCCTCGCCCTTTGTCTTCGCTCTTTATCGTATTTCACCGAAGCTATAGCTCGAGGCTCGAAGACTCGCGTTTTATCGTGTCACGAGTATGCAAGAAGCAGTTTCGATTTTACGTTTATTTACGGACGTCGTATCGTATTCTTTGACGCGTCTCGCCAATCAATCGACGCGACGCGCGACGCGACGAGACGTACGATGCCATGGAAATAATGGCTCGACGCCGTTTCACGCCGTTATTAATGACGACTAACGAGATGGAAAGTATGAAAAGATATGTTTTGTATTCTCAGAATGATATCTATCACTTTGAAATTGAAATGGTCTCTTTGCGACGATTATTTACCGAGTTATATTAGCCAGAAATCTTGGAAAATGTTTACCCTTTTAGCGGAAAAGAACAAAGAATTTAATTTTCGAACGTGACTGGTTATTCCGCTAGGCTTTTCAATTACTGTCGTAGAAGGAGCCGAACCATAAAAGTTTGAAGTACTTTTTCTACGAGGTACGCTAAAGCTGCATTCATAAGGCGTAGGAACTCTGAAGTGCAGGAAGGAAGCCGTTGGTACGAGTAGAAGAGGACGAACCGGAAAGGGGAGTGAAACGCTCTGCGAATTTTCTCGCAATCGAAAAACTTTCCTAAAGGTTGAGCTTTAATTAATTTAATTGGCAGAAAGACAGTGTATTTATTAGAAAATATCAGATACAGGAAACAGTTTCGACTTGAAACACGTGGATAGCCTTGTTAATCTGTGATTTATCTGTGACACAAAGGACTCGGTAATAAAACGGTCAGTTAGCGCGACTTTCGGAAGCGTGCTCCGACAAATTAAGAATTATTTACACGCGATAGAATGTTCCTCGTTGGATTCGAGTGGTCGCTTCGGTTCGATTGGTAAAACTACGGTAATAATCTGACGTTGAAAACGCGGTATCGCGACCGTATCTCTCTAGTAGATACGCTTTAGGAACGTTCCTGTTGCATCTTTTCGGAGACGTGTTCTTTCGGATTACGGGGCCGAACATACGTATCCGTTAAACTCGATGAAACCGCGTCACAGAATGGGTCAGAGAGTACCACTTTAGTCTAGGATGATCTAGAAATTTTCCTCTTTTTCGACCGTCTTTCGTCGATTTAACACTTGTTCGACTACTTCAGTTCCACTAGTTCAGTTTTTCGATATTTCTGATTCGACCGCGGATGTCTTTTTTACGTTAAAAACCGATGAGTAAAATATATATGTAAATATACGTTTTATCAACGATACACTGGCCTAAATGATACAAGACAGGACTTGCTTCTCAATTGCTTTAATCGAGCAATTGGTCTTTGGGATCAATTACCAGATCGTTTCTATTCTATTCTGTTCTATTTCTGGAAATACTGTTCTCCTACAATATCCCATCTTTCTCGATATTTGTATCGTTCTAAGGAGACGATTACCATTTTCGAAGATCGAAGCGATAATAAGAAAAAGGAAATCTTTTTGCAAACGTAAGGTTAAAAACGATTCGCGCAACTTACTCGCGTTTGGCGTGTTGGAATTAAGAAAACCGCGTAGCGGTATAGATAGAACGATGAAAAAGAAACAGTTATTGATCAATTTCCTTCGATTGATACGTCGGAAGAATGATAAACGAGTTCGCATCATACTTGAGAGGAATAAAACGGCTAAATAGCGATAGAAAATAGTTAAACCGGACGAGTGGAATAGGAAATATCATCATTCGTTAGCTGATATATACGTAAATGTAATCGATATATTCGTGTATTCGTGCAAGAACCAGTGACCGTACAGCACATACTTTTCCGTTAATATAGAAACGCTAACGGTCGGCTATTGCACATTGCACATTCATCCGGAGTAACCGTCGTGTCCGATGGTGTCAGACCGCGATCCTTGAACTTCGTAAGACGGAAGACGCCCGTACTCTACGACTTACCGTGCGTATATGACTTTGTCGTGTTCGGCGGTCGGATCACGACCCTTGAACTTCGCGAGACGGACGACGACTGTACTCGACGAATCGACGACTGTTCGTATGTAACTATCCTGTCGTGTCCGGCGATTGGGCCACGACCGTTGAATTTCGTGAGACGGAACAGAACCGTCAGTCCACGACTGACTGGTCGAATCCGATTATCGTGGCCGGTGGTCGTACCACTCCTCGTGCGTGATGGCCAGACCACGACTCTTGGTTCTCGTCTGATTTTCGCCACTTTGGTTTTCGTCGGATGAAAGACAACAGCTCTTGAGGATTGATTCTTCGTATTTGCCCGTCGTGTGCGGAGGCCAGACATTGATCCTTGGTTCTCGTAACATGGAAAACAGCAGCTATCGATAACCGATTTCTCGCATTTGCCCGGCTGTTGATCGCTTAAGATGGGGGTAAAGGATAAAAGTTTGCTCGCTTTATCGAGCAATTTACGACACTGTTGCCAAAGGTGCCAAAGAGATGGCAAACTTTTCCGATGTTCTCGTAACGAAGGCACGATGCCTTCAAACGTAAAACGTAAAATGTAATAAGACCAGTTTTACCAAAAAAGCGTTTCGTCTTCCGTCAAATTGCTGTTTGACCTCGTCCGAGAATAACGATGTCTTTGTGTTTACCAAAAACAAAGATTCGCGTGGGTAATTAACGAGTAATTAACGAGTTGTTAGAAATTACCAGTGACAGTTAATAAGTGGAATAACCCGTGTAAGTTATCACCGGTTTGTACGTTCGAGGCTTCTTGTTGCAGAGCTTGTTCCAACGGCTATTAATTACGCAAAAAAGGTAATTTCCGAGAGTCAGCTGGCCGCAACATTAATTAGCCAACTAATGTTAATCCGGTGCTCCTAAACTAATTTAATTAAAGCCTCCCGCTGCATTCCACGCTTCGAGGCTAACAACATGCCTTCATCTGCATCGAACTTGCGCTATTGTTCGCACTGCTGGTATGCCCTAAATATTTCCCTTACGATCAACATAAGGCGATCTTCGACAAGACGACATATCGTTTCTTTTATACCGTTATGTATACTCGGATCTTTGTTCTTTTTCTTCTCGTATGTCCCGTTGCCGCGATCGAAAGGTTCGTGTCAAAAACGACTTTCGTCGAGTTTTGTCTTTTCTTTCAAAGAAAAAACAAGGAGGAAGAAACAAGCTAGAAATAGAACGTGTCTCTCGTGCAAAAGCATTTTTGAACCGTTGAACCCAGGCGAGCATAGTGTGCGAGTAACTGCCTAAATAGTTAAATTAGTTGGTGGTAGCCAAGCAGGCAGGATTGGCACGTGCAACTAGGTCAATTGATTCCTCCTCCATCGTTAATATCGTCTCCTAGCTAACTGCTACTGCTTGGTCGAATCGATAACAATAATTTGTCGTCGACGGTGCCATTTAAAAAAGCTTTCTCGACATCGCGGACAACGTTGTTAGTTCACGTGGAAAGTGCGTTTAACGATATACTTTTTCTCACTAAATGGATACTATTTGTTACACGTATATGTCGGATCGGTCGCAATATTTTAAGCCCGGACATCTTCCTAACGCGCTTAATACGGCCGTTTTCCACGTGTATGCGTTTAAGTACGTCGCATGCCTTGTTTACAAGCTTCTGGACTTTATTCCAAACCTTCTTATCCGGCAATAAGCGAGCCAAGTTCTCAACGACGCCAATTTCGCGAGCAAAAAAAAAACGTCTTTCATTTTATCTAGCCAAAATCCCCGAACGGTACAAATCACCGCGTAGATCAGGAACCACGTCGCACAGGATCGTATAGTTTGATAGAGATAGATAGATAGATAGAGAGAGAGAGAGAGTTTGATAGAGATTGTGTAGTGTATAGCGTGTAGTGAGTAATGTATAGGAAGGAAAGACGTTGAAATCCCTTCTCACGAGGCGAATCGGACGTGTACCGAGACAAGCCTATTTTCACCATTCACTCGCAGTGGTATATTCTTCGCTTACCCCGGGCGAATTTTGGTAAACAACAAAATTAATTTCGTGCAAAGAGAGGAGAGAGAGGGAGATATTTATTTTTATCACATACGCATTCATCGTATCTTTATACGACGTAACAGCATATTCTATCATATCGATGCTGTTAAACGATTTACTAATAGCAATGAAATATCGGAAACTGAACATGTATCGTCTGCGTGGCTGTATCAAATATCCAAAGCTGTCAAAATACCTTATTTTAAAGTCGTTATTTTAGAATATTTTAGAGAAGGATAGAATCATTTACATAAATAATCTTTTCATCGATTTGCGCGCTCTATGACCTTGATCAAATTTTAATTCGACAAGATTATACGTGGAAATATTAAATGCTATATCCATTGTCTGTAACAGGAAAACTTAATATGTATAACAATATGTGTAGATTGTCACGTTGGTAACGTTACCTGTAACGATATTATATCAAGTTTCATTAGCGCAATAAATTTGTATCTTTAAGCGATAAACGCCCACGATGAACGCACTATAAAATCATATCGTTCGAGATCACAAGAATAGAACGTTTACCCCGTTATAATAGATGCAATGTAAAATTGACTGACGAATTACGTTACTCTCGTCGTCTCTGCGTTTCGTTTTTCTATCTATCCGTCTTTTGCTCTCCTACCATTTCCTTTCTTTTTTTATTTCTATGCATATAATGCGCATGCGTGCAGATAAGATTGATCGCGAACGCACCATGTGTCCATCGTACATGTTCATAAACCATAGAACGGGGGATCCATCGCATCGGTTCGTGGCGAGTTACGCCCCTCGCAACCACGATGTTTCCTGTGGATAGAACCAGCTACCGGAAACCGGTTCCTCTCCGGACAGAAGGGAGCACATGCCCGAGTCAATAGATCGATGCCAGACGCAATTTGACCGACTGCTACTACTGCTAGGTACTACATACTGCTACTGCTACTGCTACTGCTACTGCTACTGCTACTGCTACTGCTACTGCTACTGCTACTGCTACTGTGAAAGGCGAACGTAGCGGAGATTCATCGAATTTTATTCGGTCCTCGCTGAGTTCGATAATGGCGAACAAAGACGCGCTTCGTTCGCGTCTTCACTGAAATCCTACGAGAATTTCCACGTGATTATTAACGCGATTCCCACGCCGGAAACGTTTTTCACGAAATCTTTTGGATTATAACCCGAGGCAATGGAATTAAACTATTTCTTTGGTTTTATTTCGTAAATTTATATTTTTTCGTAAATCGGAAAACAACTTTTGCATCCTGTACTTTGGGATATTTAGTCCAGGATCTAACCGCGCTACTAAATGCAGTTTCTTTTCGAAAGCGATCCACATAGTCATGCTGCAACGTTTAACGGCGCTTCTCTTGTTTGGAAAACTACTACATACATTTGAGTAAATGCTATTGGAGAAAATCAATGTCCTTCGAACGACGGGTTCGCATCGTAAACCGTTGAGACTTTTCTTGCCACGGGATATGATTTGTATTCTCGAAGGTGGAAACGACGTTTAGGAACGAAATCTGTACTAAAACATTGGGGCAAACTGATCCGACTAGCTGATCAGCGAAGCATGTTGCTTTTTGTAGCGTTTTACAGAGAAGATTCGATGGTGCACGATCGGAACGCGGAAACACGATCTGCAACGTCGAATCGACCAAACCATTGTAGCGTTTAGACGAGCTGAAAATTTCGTAGAACGCGTGTACGTATGTTTGCCGTGGTCGAGTTATCGAAGCTGTACGTTATCCCGGAGTTACGAGAAATGGAAATTTCCCCGTTCGGATTACACGATTGCGCTAATTTAAAGGTAACGCCACCGTCGTATCGGCCCAATTACGCCCACGATGCACATCGGGTACAATGCCGACCCGTGCGTGGTGACCCACTTACCTCGATTCTTTCATCACCTTGATCGCGTTAATCCAATTTCGCAACTGATATCAACGTAGGTTTATGCTATTTTACGACAGCATCTCCTTACGACTTGGGACAAGGATTCATAGATTCCTTCGAATATATTCGTTCGTCTGTACCTGTGGAAATTGGAAAAAAAAAATATCTAAACTTCTCTTTGTAATTTCTGCAGAAATGTTAGAACGTCGTATAACCAAAGTATGTATGTACGAGGAAAAGAAACGAGAGATGTTTCTAAATTCACAAAGTGTTCGATATATTTATACCTTTGATAGAAGTATCTTCTATTTTACTATATTTTTCCGTAAACACAATTTTACACAACTACGTTCCACGTGTTTTTAACGTTATTACGATGTCCTTTTTTTACTTTTCCTTTTCCTTTTTTCTTTTTTTTTTTTTTTTTGTCACGGTACAAGGGTTCGGAGGAAAAAGCGTTCGTTGGAAAATTGAAAGTCGCGACGACGACCATTTCACGTTTCTCAATCCCATCGTTCCACGTTTCTCTGCGCTTTCAGCATATTGCTGCCGCCTTTTCTGTCGTAGGCATCCGTTAGGTACGCGTTACCCAACGTACTCTTTCTGTCATTCGGATTAAAAGTTAAACCCATCGTCTGCAGCGAACCGTTACGAGATTTATACGATTCAATGAAATGTTAGCTTCTTTTCGTATTAGTTTCTATAAGATTACGTAAGATCCAAGTTTATACAGAGCGATGGTTGTTTCTTCCATAAAATGTAGTTTTCCGTGAAATTCGTAATAAAGTTGTCGGTTTCTTCGAGATCTTAACGCGAATTTTACGTTAACGCCAGCGAGAGCAAATTATTAAGTTTTCCATTTCGAAACGATGACTGGTTATCGAACTTGCTCCGTTCTCTTTTGACTTTATTTCGCGCTAACATATACGTTGTGGTACGCGTGCAACTCGAAGATAACGATAATAAACGAAGTAACGTCGCGTTCTTCCGAACGATACTAACTCTCGAATTTCTCGGAATTAATTCTGAGATATTTTCTCTCCCGTGCCTTCTCTTATCTTGTTTCGTCGAAAAGCGACATCCTATCTTCGTTGACAAGTTAGCCATTGCCAACGACAGAAATCTGTCTTTCGTAACAACGTATTTGGAATTTTTCGTGTCGTTTGTTCTTCGAATTCTGGAATTCTATCCTGTGTCTATGTTCAGTTTGGATTCCGATAAAAGGGTATATTAAAACTATTTCCAAGTACGTACATAGTACATTAGGACATTACTCGTCGATGCAAAACTCTCGCTCTTGGTTGCATGTAACGACCACTTGTTTCGTATAAACTTTCGCTTTGGTTCGCCTCTATACGCTGAATTAGCAAGCATCTTTGCACTTGTTAAGCAACGAAGCGTCACGATTATTGACCGGGTTACAGGATTATATGAACGATGTTCCTTCGAGTGCCAGAAATATCCGACGCGTAAAACACAAGCGATATTTCTGTTTTTAAGAAAATTAATTACGCGTGAAACTTACTTTCTACGAAAAAATGGATGTCTACGACTTCCCGGTTTTATAATACTGTTCGAAGTGATACGAAAGCCCGCTTAAATGATTTTCATATTCGCTATAAAAAAAATTTCAGCACAGTACATGTATCGTATATACTAACCATTTCGAAATTTTGCACGTCGATGGATAACATAACGCTCTGGCGTGTAATATCGAATTTATTTTGCAGAATTATTAAATAAGCTGTTAATTACTTGGAGTGGGATACTGTCCTGGAAAATTGCTTTACTCTTTTACTTGAAATCTCGATCATTGATCGCAATGTTAAATTCATGCCAGATTCAAATTCAAACTGAATTTCATTTCACCCTGCTTCAAAGCGAATCCACTCGTTATTACTTTATTTAATTCGATATAAATGGCGTACTTTCGTTCAAGTATCTTGTTCGAGGAGTTAACTTACCGTCATACTTTTCGTAACGAGCAAATTAACGAATAAAAGGGGGCGGTAATTATTCGGAACAGGAAGAGCGACCTCACCGATTCCACAATGATCTTGAAATATGTTGTCAAGGTTATCATTCTGAAGGTTATCATCTTGATAACATATTTCAAGGTAAACGAAACCAATGAGATGGTCCGTGTTTCAAATAATTATCCAATTAAGTGAGTTACATTAAGTGGAGAATCGGCTATATATAGTCCCGGACGGTGGATGGTGTATCGATGCGCTAACAAGTTACGAGAAAGTTTAAATCTATGACGAAAGCGTATTTTACATAGCGCGTAGAAAGTTCGAAATGGAAAGGAATAAAATTCATAGCGAATTCTACTTGATAAAGTTCAACGATTCGTGTTATTGCCCGCATCGTTCAACGAATGCCTTCGAAAGTATGGTTAAAGACCAGTTTGAAGCATCGCCTGTTCATTTTTCTGTGTTGCAGCTCGTCGATTGAATGAATATATCCGCCACTACGAACCTCTCTCTTATCCCACCGAAGAGGTCCACCGAGGTCACTTGAGGGCCAAGAGGTCGGTTACCCGCGACAATTCCGTGACTCTGAAGTTTCGTTCGCACGGAAGGGACTTCCACATCCGACTGAAGCGAGATCTGGCTACCTTTAGCAGTAACTTAATTATCGAAGGCCCTTCCGGTCAAACGGAAGACCTCGATACCTCGCATATTTACCAGGGCCACTTGGTCGGTAAGTTCCAGCTTTCATCGTTCTTTTTTCGCTTACGCGTTTCTGCGATCGGATTTCCAATCAGCGCTGAGACGATAATTTGCGAAAATTATATATAAATAGACCTTCGCTCTATGTATGTTTATGTATATGTATATGTATACGTAATAAAGAGGGGAAGGAAAATTATAAAAATGATTAAAGTAATTTTCCTTCAAAAGCATACGTCTGGTTTAGAACTGGTCTTTTCGAAAATTGCACAAGTGTCCGTGTCTATGTAATATCCGAGTATGTAAGAGTAATAACGTTATCCCCTTTCGATAGCTTGCTCGCTGGCGTTTGAAAATAGAACATTTCGTATGTTGATCCACTTATCCATTGATATTGAAATGTGAAAAGAAACGCAGTTCCCAGTGAGAAGGTTATCGAACTCGTGGAAATTACGAAGATGCGTGTAGAGTGAAGGTGCGCGGTGTCGATGGTCGCGGACGATGGTGCACAATGTATGCGAAAATAACGAAACAGCCGGTAAATAGTTGTAAGATACGACGCAACACGGAATATGGTCTAACAGTCGTGAGATTCCCTATACCTATACCTATACCTATAGCTACAGCGTAAATCACGAGCTCCTTGCTCCTTACGTGCGCGCTGTTACATTGTAAAACTTTATTCTGAAACGAGTCAGTACCGTTTCACGGTATAGTCCGAGCGTTGTATCTGCTCCTAAGTCAGTCGCGATTCGCGCGCGATACCAGGTATGGCACGCAAAAGTGCGTGTACGTACTGGCTGAGATCTTTATTTCCACTCTAATAATTTACAGGAGTTCGTGCAAAGGAGGACGTTTTAAATTATAGATCGGCCTGCTCGTTGGAACGGTTTATCTTTCGCTTTCGCACTTGCGACCCTCGGCGACCTGGTTACGTGTAACCGCGGTTCGCGTTGACCGTGGACCGGAAGGAAACAGCCAAATCACTTATTTCGATTTTTAATGAGAAGAAGAGAGAAATCCATTTTAAAAATTGACCGCGAGATTTTCTTCCATTTTATCAAAGTGGATAGGAAAAACCAGTTGACATAGGTCTGATATAACGTTCCTTCTGACGTAAATATTTATTCTCTCTCTGTATGACGCGACGGAGAAAACAAAATTAAACGCTGCACGATCCTCTCCATGGTGCGGTATTCTATCTTTTAAAAGAAACGAAATGCATATTCCGATCGCGTTTAAAGCGATATCATTTTCGTATTACTCGCAACAGCAACAAGCAGCTAAATTTATCACATTTGATAGCTACACAGTTCGAAAGATTGATTATATTTAATGGGCTTAGCGCTGAAACTTGAGAGACCGCATTACGAATATTTGTCTGAAATATCTCTATAGTTTGATCGTCGTTGTTAAATATTTTGGCCCGTTATTATTTCCAGGTGAACCTGGCAGTCACGTGTTCGGAAGCATCAGCGACGGTGTTTTCCACGGAAAAATCATCTCGCCTCGCGGTGGCGCGTGGTACGTGGAAAAGGCGCACTATTACTTTCCGCCGCACGAGATAAATGACACGTTACATTCGGTCATTTATCACGAAAATAACGTCCGGGACCCGTACGCCCATCTTCGAAAAGGTACGTCGAATTTTTTCCGTCTCCTTTTTTCTCGCTTTCTTCGTTTGGTATATTTTTCTCTTAAATAATATTACCATAATAAAAAAGCGCTCCAATCGGTACAACGAACAATTTTAGACCAGATATATTGTTCTAGATATATTAGATTTGTCGAATAAAGAAAAATGATCTAATTTTTAAATGATCTAATTTTATTACGATTAACCTGGCGCTTTGAGTAACTGCTGTAATGCATCATTCGAGCTAATTAAACACAATAATTAATTTTAATTACACAGCTCGCATTTCAACGGCGGATTAAAACGTCAGTTTCACGTACCTCTACCTTCGATAAAATGTAAATCTCCTGCGTCCTTGTTGCAAATCTTTACGCGTTTACGCGTTTTCAAAGCACAGTGAAATTGATCAAGTGGCAAATTCGTTTACGTAAATGCGCAAACGGTATTAAACAGAGAATCCAAAAAGGACGATCGACAGTATTTGTATATACTCGCATCGATAATTGCGGTGACCGTGTATATCGCGCAATTGGATAACGCAATAACCGTGTCCATGAAGCGAAATAATCGAAATACGACACACGTTAGTCGAGGAATACTCGAAAGGAGAGCCGCTCTATCTTGTATCTCGATCTAGCCTAGCTTCTTATGCTAAAATATAGTACGTAGATCGTCAATGGTAATGATTCGCGCGCCATTCTTACTTACCATCAACGTTGCACAGGTTACACGTACCAAGATCATAATGCGATAATAAATATCGATGAAACTTTCGAAGGAGCGATAAAGTGGTAAGAAGATAAGCTCTTTACCGGACATAAACAATTACATAACGGTGCATAAATCGGATCAGAGCTGTACGAAACTAAACGATGGGCCATAAAATAAGCAGGAAATCGTTGAAATAAATTTTAATCTCTGATACGACTTGTTTCTGTAGCGAATTTATTTACTTTGTTATTCCGTGAAAGCATTCGAGCGTTGTTTGAAATATCAGCATGATAGCGCTTTCGTCTTTAATCGTATCGCTGTGTCGCTTGTTCGATAAACGAAGTTCGTGTACCATAGATCCATTGTATTATTAGCGTGGAGAAGATGTGACAACTGGCCGATTCTTAGCACAAATTTTTCCGTCTTTGATATATCCGTTCGAACGTGTGTCTATGTATGTATATCAGAATGCAACTTTGTTTGCTGCGAAATTCCGTTGATTTTTAATAATGGTACTCGAAAGTAGAAAGATTTATTTTCATCCAAAGCTTTATTTCCACATATATATCCCGTTCTAAAATACTAAATATCGATATCGTGTTAAGTGATTTTAAACAACTTCCTGACGCTGTAAATACCTGAACGAGATCGTAATAGCTACTTGTTGGTTCTTTCGATCGATTTTGTTTATCGACTTGTGTCGTAAAAAGATAGATAAGATAGACAAAGATAGACCGATAGTTGAGTCATGCGTAGAAATTTCGTTTTAAAAAAAAATGGCGTGTTGCGGCGGTTGACAAAAGTCGGTTAGCCGCGAGTAGGACGCGGAAGAAAGGTTCGGCGATAGAAAAGCACGGCTGTCTCTTCTCCGTGACTCTAAACATAGAGCGCGCGCGTACCGCCTCTATAGATCCGACGGACAGGTCGCGTCGACGCGAATGCGTACATATTCGCAACGGCGCCACGCGACCCTGCGTTTACACACTTGGACGGACAGCACCCCTTTGCCACGCGACGTACACAGGTTTCTCCCTTTCTCGAACCGACGGACTAAACAGTCGGCGTTACGAGCCATCCTTAAAGGAGCACCCAGCCGTGTACGGTTTTTAAGCGAATCGCCTTAACGATACACGCTGGTCTGCTGAATCGCACGTTCGTGAATAGAGAGGCACACGCAGACACGCGTCGCGCACGCTAGTTACAGAGTCAAATTCAAACAAACAAGTAGCGCATAGCTAGCAGGCTGAACTCGAAGGTCTCATCGAGTTAAAGTGCTTAACGACGCGCGTACAGCTTGATCGAGAATGCCGAATCGAGCTTTCCCGTTCATTTGACCGTGGAAAAGATGCGTCGACGACATTGCCTTCTCGGTTGTCGTTTTTTAAACTTTCTTCCCGTTGCAAACCTCCTTCTCGCTTATTTCGATAACACTGGTCGGATTACTCGGCGGAAATGCTCGTTGTTTTAAAAGAGAGTCGTTATTACCGAACATTTTGATAACTGACTACATGTTTGAACCTGTTCGAAGTAGTCTATTCCAGTTTGAAACCAGTGTACAGCCATACGAAGAGATTACACGTTCCATATAAAGGTACGGTCTCCAGCGAGCAGCGGTATTCGTGATATCATTACGGAAGAAAGTAGCCTATTCGGGTGCATATACCGGTACGAGAGAAACAAGGGTGGAAGGTGTTCGCCGAGTTCGAATTAGACATCGCCGAGAACACAGCTCGGCCCCGTTCCATTTCTATAGATACGTGTGCAGATTTCATCCCGGTCTGACCATCTCCACCGTGTTTACAGCTTTTATGCAAATAACCGGCGCTTAAATAAACAGTTGCCGTTTCGCGTATGATATTTATCCTGCTTCTCGTGTATATTGCGCTTCGCGGACGAAAGCTCCAGCCATCTTGCCTGTTTCCGTGCAGGATAGATGCGAGTAGCAGCGTGCGTGCCGTTATGAATCTGCAAAATTAAGGACCGCCATTCACTTTCCTTTCCAAGTATCGTTATTATATTAACGCGCGTTGTTACAGCTACAAAGACATACCCTTTAAAAATCTTAATACCACGTTTGCCCAAGCTTCTCAGGATCGTCGTTAAATGAATATCGCTACGTTTCGTGCACCGAATGTCCTACAAATTTTTTACCAAATATTTTTCATCGTCGTCGAGTTCACAAGTTTCGATCGCAGCTTACGTCCGTGATTTCGCGGTATACAAACCTTTAACCGAAATTTATCTTCCCGATTCGATTATTACTCGCATCGATCAGTATGTGCGACGCGTCGATGTAAATCACGAGCCAATCTGCCAAGTTTCCTTTGTTATAGTCTTTGGCGAAGAGTAAAAGCGAAAGGTCCCCTGTTGGAGATTGCAGAGCGTATAACGCCCGATGCGAATTAACGCTACCGCGTAGGTGATATCGATAAAGCTGGCCGATATCGTGACATCGAAACGCCGAGTCGTTAAAGCTCGTGGCTCACGGTTAACCCGCCAATAAAACCAACAGCGGCCACTGCAATTATCCTGGATAGCAAGATCAACGATATATCAGCCTGTTCTTATTACGCGATACTTGTGCTCGACGGTTCGATTGTAAAAGCTAGAAAGAGAATTTAGGCGGAGGCACGCAATGGCGATCCTAATCGGTTACCGTTATGCTCAACCATAATACTAGGTATTAACTAGCTACAAATATTGTCGCGCTTTCATCTCTCTGATCGCGAGCATCCGCCCTCTCGTTAGCAATAGGATTAATACAATGTTATCGATGCAGGGACACTTGAATTTGCTTGCATGTAAGTTATTATAATCGACTATCGCTTGGATTATAACAGCGTACGTTACACATTGTTTAATTTTGTATAGTTCCTAAGGGCAGATCACGATCGGTATCGTCATCGTTAATCGCTTTTTTTCATAGACCCTTGTCAAATTTGTTAATCTTTTTCGCTCCTGATACGGTTAAAGTGGAATAATCGATACCGTACAGGCCGATTTATACCTCGAGTTATTAAAAGACATTGCAAATTTTAAGAAAACATTTATTCCTGAAAAATAGAATAACTTTCTAGCTACGTTCTCGAGTTACGTTAGAATTTCGGTAGATAGTCGTAAACCTGCGAGAATCACACGACGAACGCGCTAAACGGCAAAGTAAAGAATCGTCGAAGCTGGGCCTTTAAAGGCAAATTATGAAAATCTCGACTGGTAAAAAACGATAGAACGTCGCGTGTACGTCTGTGGTCGCTCGTCGCTCTGCTAGGTTCGCTCGGCCGCTCGTCTGGTTGGTATGCCACGTCGCGGCACGCCGTGCCGTGTCGGTCGGTGGACGATGAAAGAGGAAGTGTGATTTCACACCCATACGTAGGTGGGTGACCACGTCCTCAAAATAATAGCATCGCCGTTACGGATGATATGACACCCAAGGGGAAGCGGTTAGAGTTTGCCATTACATGGCGCATTATGTCCGTGCATCCGCTTTACAGAGACAGCTCCCTGCATTTCGAAATTACGCGAATAATTAAACCGCGCATCGGCGCTTCCGCTGCGACGCGTTATAAACTTCCCTTGCAAGATGAGAACACCGAGACGCGTGCTCGTGCCCGCTTCCGTTTCTTACGTTCTTAGTGTATCTATACGTGTGTATCGAATGTTCGAGTTTCCACTGCGAATAGTCGGACTATGTTTGATCTTTTGTATCTTTCACGGTCGCATCACGATCAACTTGGACGCGACACGCGTAATCTTTCTTTTGTTTTTTCCCCGTAGGAAATCTATTCGTGGACGTATAATAAGTCTTTAGCTTATAATTATCAAATGCTGTATAACGTGGTGAAACAACGAGTTTAAGTATACACATAGTATGTATCTCCTTATTTCGAAAGTCTGTTTTCTAAAATATTAATTATTAGCGTAGCGAATAGAACTAACGTTTTACTGTTATTCGCAGGTGAATCCGGCGGCTGTGGTATCACCGATGATGTGGTGGAGTGGATGGACAGAGTTCAAAATTCTGCCATACCGGACGTTTCTCGTCCGGTAACCACGAGTAAAAACGAGAAGATATTCAAGTCTCAGGTGAAACCGTGGATCGGTGATCAGGAATCACCGGGCCACAAATATTCGAGAGAAGCTAACGAACCTAGTCATCGAAGAACACGAAGGGCAACCAGGCCGAAGGAGGATAACAAAAACACTTGTTCCCTTTTTATTCAAACCGATCCACTCATATGGAGACATATATCGGAACAGGTAAATTTAGCATACACGCAAAACTACGTATTTTCCTTCAAGTGTATTTTAACGTGGCTTCAATCTTGAAAGGAGAAAGATGATCCGACGTAGAAGGGCCGTCTTTTTTTTTTACTATACAGCGAAATAAAATTTACCACGAAAACGTAATAACTCGTTGCATAATCGTCGAATTCTCCGAATACATGCAATTGCCCGGTTGTAGTCACATTCGTACGACTATTTCTTAGTAGCGGGCGATGGGTTAATTTCATTTCGCATTTTCTTCTAAACTGTATTCCGGTGTCCTTGGCCCGATAGCGTATTTCCATTTCTGCATTTTCTTCGATCGGACATTGTTTCCCGTGGCGTTCTAACAATTACAGAAATATTTGATTTTTCGACTGCACTTTCAGTTACATCATGACGCGGAGAAGACCAGAGAAGAGATACTGTCTCTGATCGCGCACCACGTTACCGCTGTGAATTACATCTATAGAGACACCAGATTTGACGGCAGAATCAAACATAGGAATATTAAATTCGAGGTGCAACGGATAAAGGTGACTACATCATTGGATAATTTCTACGCGCCGCGAATATACCATCTGTCACGCGTTGAACGTTAAATACGACTATTCTGTTCGCGATAGATCGATGACGATACAGCTTGCACGCCCCAACAAACGTACGGCGAGCCAAACCCGTTCTGCATGGAGAACATTGACGTTAGCAACTTTTTAAATTTGCATTCGCTCGGCAACCACGAAGATTTTTGCCTGGCCTATGTGTTCACATATAGGTACGAAAAGAGCGAACTATTTTAAAATGTACGTATCAAGAAGATTTATATCACCGGGTCTATATTATTAACAGAGATTTTACTGGCGGCACGCTTGGTCTTGCTTGGGTAGCCTCCGCATCCGGTGCATCCGGTGGCATTTGCGAAAGATACAAAACATACACGGAAACTGTCGGCGGAATGTATCAATCCACCAAGAGATCTTTGAACACCGGAATCATCACATTTGTTAATTATAATAGCAGAGTACCACCGAAGGTGTCACAGCTGACATTGGCCCACGAGATAGGACATAATTTCGGATCACCTGTAAGGATTTATAGTGGAACATTGGAGGATTTATCGTTACATTGTTATTGTAATCGTTTGTTCTCGCAGCATTTCATTTCACCCTAACCCAGCATTTAATCGCGCTTTCTCTTTGCAGCACGATTTTCCACCGGAATGCAGACCTGGTGGATTGCACGGAAATTATATTATGTTTGCGTCAGCGACAAGCGGTGACCGACCTAATAATAGTAAATTTTCGAAATGCAGTATCGGCAATATCAGCAACGTTTTAGATGCCATCGAAGACAACAAGAAAAGAAATTGTTTCACCGGTATGTGTGCGTGTGCGCGCGTGTGTGTTTAGTTAAGAAAGTGTTAAGGGAGACAAGGTATGCTTATCTCGATCGAAAGGTGAATCTTATTTCATTTAATTCGTTTATATGCAGCTTCTGCTGGCGCATTCTGTGGGAATAAGATCGTCGAAGCCGGAGAAGAATGCGATTGCGGGTACGATGACGATGAATGCGTGGATAAATGTTGCTATCCGAGACAAGTGTCGGAATTGGATAAGATAAAAAATGAGACGGCAAAAGGCTGCACCAGAAAGTCCGGAACACAGTGCAGGTACGTATGTTTCTCGCAGTGTACTCGAAGCTACGTTTCATAAAAAAAATTTGCGACACAGAATGCATCGTCCAACTTGCATAATCGCGAATCTCACGAACCCCTTTCTTACAGCCCCAGTCAAGGGCCTTGCTGTTCCAGCGAATCGTGCCAGTTCGTTCCTCTCTCGAAAAATGTTCAATGCAAAGCGGAATCGGATTGTAGTTACAATTCGACTTGTAACGGACGATCCTCCGAGTGTCCTCCGCCATTGCCAAGGGCTAACAAAACTAGATGTAACGAGGGAACACAGGTAAAGCGAGCTTTTTAATTTGCCGAGATTTTTACGTCGAATGGATGCATATAGATATTTTGGAAATTATGTTGCGAAAATTTGTTCGCAGTTGTGCATCAATGGCGAGTGTACAGGATCGATTTGCCTAGAGTGGAACCTGACCGAATGCTTTTTGACTAGTAACGTAATTCCAAATATCGATAAACGTAAATTGTGCGAATTAGCTTGTCAAAATGGAACCGATCCATCGACCTGCCGTAGTACCAGCGAATTTGCACACGTCGTTGGTCTGCCTGAAGGTGGAATTAGCCTCCGGCCTGGATCACCTTGTGATAACTTTCAAGTAAAAGCCTAATATTATATATTACTTTATAAATTTACTATTCATGTTTAGAGCTTTTAATAGCGATAGAACGCTCCTTCTAGGGATATTGTGATGTATTTTTGAAGTGTAGAGCGGTTGACGCGGAAGGACCATTAGCCAGACTGAAGAATCTTTTATTCAATAAGGACACGTTGCGTACAGTGGCACAATGGATAACCGTAAGTATGAATTTCATCTGTACGCTGAAATCGCTTTACTTCACGCGAGATTATACCAATATGATATCGAACGTTTTCTATCTTAGGAATTCTGGTGGGCAGTACTATTAATGGGAATAGCCTTTATTATTTTCATGGGTTTATTCATCAAGTGCTGTGCCGTTCATACTCCTTCGAGTAACCCCAAGAAACCGCCAGCGAGACGTATTAGCGATACTTTAAGAAGACCGATGAATACTCTGAGAAGAATGGTATGTCGTATAAAGGAATAATGAAATATAATATGAATGATCGAACGTAAGTAGTTTTTGTATACTTTAAAGTAAAAAACGGCGTAATTATGTTTTTACAGCGACATCCACATGGCGGAGGTGGAGCCGGTCCCAGAAGTATACCTCCTAGACAAAATCAAGGAGGCCATGGTGCTACTCGGGGCCCCTCTCACGGCTATGGAGAGGGTAGAGGTGCTCAATATTATCCCAAAGGTAAATCCACGTGATAATTTCGATCGCTTTTCGATGCAGCTATCGTTGCTCGAGTTTGATCCTAATAAATGTTGCTCGTTCTAATACGTACCGTATGTTTGTTTATTACCTGGTAAAATATGGATTAAACTCAAGCTAAGAAGCTTGCCGTTATGTATTTGTCCCTGTGTGATCTGCAACTACATCAATGTTTTTTCCTGTTTGCATCTTCCTCGCATTGATTGACGCGCATCACTACTACCTGATACTATCGTTCTATGACCTACAGAGGTGAGCTGGGGCCTATACTTTATACCCTTGGTAGGAGCAAATTCACGAATAGAATCATTCAGATAGGAAAATCATGATAGGTGCTACGATGTTCTGCGATGAACCAGTCATTTTCGATATCACGATGTCACTGTGAATTCTTGTATTTGCTCCTGGTAGTCTCTCTTTCATAACCATTCGACGAAAGCCATCGGGTAGAACTTTCATTCGATCGTTAATATCGAAGTAAAATTTAGTATCAGTATCTACTCCGCTTACGCATCATTCGTATTAATTTCGCGATAGTATTTTTGCGAAATATGGCTTTTGTATGATTAGTGGATCTTGCTAGAAGCATTATCTTGCTGGTAATTGAAAAAATTAAGCGCATGATCAATTTTGTCAGTTTTCCAACGAGCCAAAGTGGTTGTAGCAATAATGACTAACTTATTATCTCGGTACATTCGTTGTTTAGTTGGCTTCGATATTTCTTTTCACGATCGAATACTTTTGTAAACTTTAAGCAGGCTATCGCTCGGTTCCCACAGCTAGTGCGCCACCCAGTAGCAGCGCAGCACCCAACTACGGCCGGTCCAATCATCCAGAACTGTACGCCGGCGCCTATTCGGGCTCCGGGGGAGGGGGGCGGGCCCCAGCCTACGAGATGAGGCATCACAACAAGGTGTGACGACCTTAGAGAACTATCACAGACGAGAGACGGTCTCGACGTTGCACCGTAAATTGTTCTCTTGTTTAATGCCAAACTGTGAAACGAGCCGATTCACCCAACATACGATATCTCTCGTAATCGAGATCGACGGAATCAATGGAAGAATACAGAGCGCGATTGATGAAAGCATTTGAATGTTCCGACGAGCGCCGATCTACGTTTTTATTTCGATTCAAGTAACTCGCGCAAGGGAACTGGTTCGGAAATTGTAAATTGAACAAGTGTATTATATAATCAATGGTGGTGATATATTGAGACTTCTCGTTTGACATTAAGCTTTTGTCGAGCTGATTTTTATCGGCAAACGTACGAGGACATCGACGTTGCGAAAACGAAACGAACGATGCCGTTGGACGTGATGGATCGTAAACCGAGAAATCGTTAAAAGACTAATATTATGCGATTCTCTGTAATTCGTCTTTTAAATGTTTCCTGCTGATTCCTCCGTGTTGCCATTAAATATTTTTCGTGTCTCGATCAAAATTACAAGGCTCTCGATAAATCTCTTTGTCCGCGAAATTCTTTGATATCAATGTACAGGTCGAAGTTGTGGAAATTTATTTCTGTGGACAAGGCTGGATTCGCACAGCAATATTGAGTAATATTGAACGCAACGTATTCTTGTCGTTCGATATAAAAACATTTATGGCCAAGATTGCATAGTAGCGTTTATGCCTCGATTTCTTGACGAAGTCGAATTTTTGCGTGTTTTTCGCTCCGGAAAGCATACTTTTATACATACATGGAGACTGTCGGTTAGAAGAGTAAGGGAAGTTCAAAGGGATAACGGAGACGACAATATATATTTGGAATAAGTGTTAGGATGATAACCGTAATTTTTGAAAAGCTCCCATTGAACGTACCTTGTGCCTTTTAACTCTTGTACGCGATTATTATGTACATTATTCTACTATTATAGTACGATTTTAAAAGACAGACTTTATTTTTTTTTTTTATTTCAATGTTCTTCCAAATGCATGTTCTTTATTCAAAGTTAAGCTTTTAATTATTAGTATTTTTTATACAAATATAGGTAAAGGTAATTAATAAGCAATGCCAAAATGTTTAAGTATGATTTCTTTTTTTAATGCATTTATACATAAGTTATAGCCTATAAGGATATTACTTTATTTAAACGTGAAGGTCTTTGTGATTATACCACCACCGCTTTCCGCAGCGAAAGAGCGCGTTTACCATTACCAAACTATTGCAGGTCATTCACTTGATCTCTACCATTGTAGTATAATAATTAATGATATGTAATATTCTTATACTAATTTTTATTAGCCAATTGAAACGAGCAAAGTTACGAGAGACTATGAACATGGGAGAAAAGTATCAACAAACAAATTTTTATAGTTATATATTTCATTAACGACTATTCTGCTGAAAATGATATCGAATAATATCGGTTCTATTATAATTATGCTGATTATTAACGATATTATTGCTATTAATTAATTATTATTATTATTATTATTATTATTATTATTATTATTATTATTACTATTATTATTATTATTATTACTACTACTACTACTACTACTACTACTACTATTACTGCTATTATGGCTATTACTATTATTAATTAGTTATCTATTGCAAATGATAATTTATCTTCGCTATCGCGAATGTTATAAGTTGTATTTAAATATGGTTTTTAACTTACAATTATAGAGGGCTGTACCGTAAACGCGCTTTAATGACGCGCATAGCGGACCAAAGACGAGCCCTCCTTTTGAGATATAAACGTGTTTTAATATACATGGGCTCATTTGTGCACTGCGCTGCATACTCGTATGCCACACAAAGAAAATTCGCACGTGTCCAACGGCGAATCGTACTAAATTGTACGCGATATATACACACTTCCTTTCTCGAAACGCCAAAATGTTATACGTGATTGACTGAATTTTTTTACTCGTCCCTCGTCGAACCTTCTTGCGCAGATTTTTGTCCAATTTGTTCCATGTGTTTCTATTCGAGGCAATAATCGAATGTGCAGATATCCACTATCACTATCAATAGCGATATGATAACGATTTATTAATATCGTAACCTAGCGTTTTTCTTTTGTCCAATGTTTTTCATCGAACATCGTTAGGCTTAGCAATATTTTCATAAGGAAATGTGTTTCCTATTTCTTCTCGTTCTACGTGTGATGAAAAATGTCATTAGATACCGTTCAACGTTACGGCAGATAGTTTATACTCTACAAAGACATAGATTTCGTTTAGTCGATGATCCAGAAACTTAACAATTTTAAACAAATAGAGTCGTGCAAGACAGAAGGAACATTAACGGGGATGAAGAGATAAAACAAGGAGGTGTCCGCCAAATCGCAGGAAATACGAGTTTGCGGATCGTGTGGAAATGTACAATAGTCGCAATGTGATTATAAAAAAGTGGATCATAACGAAAGCTGATGCGAGATACGTGCGAAAGTGGGAAAGAACAAAAGAGCGAGGAAAAGGTATGGGAAGAGAATGGGCGTGAAAGAATAAAAGAGAGAGTGTTAAACTGTGTACATATATTGATATTATATATACATAAACGATAATTATATAACCATAACAAATGGTAAAGCGAATATAAAAAAAAAATACTTGTTTTTATATCAAATCTGTATTATAGCGAAATATTATCCTGTATTTTGTAATCGGGACGGAAATTTAAGGATGACGAACGAATGCCTGTATGTGCGTGTAATCGAGCCCTTAGGTTTTTAAGGTAATGACTTTTTTAACGACGATCCAACGTGGACCGGACCGGATCGTTTGAGATAGGTTATTTAAGCAGTTTTGAAGTTTCTTGCATATAGATGCAACAGGATTCCGTTTGGTCCCATTTGTAATCGCTCGTCCGATCGTAACATAAATGTTAATTATGTTATTTCCAAGTGTTTCATGGCAATCCATGAGTAAAACTTACTGCCATTCGTAGTAACGCGTAGCAAAGAAGGTCGAACGACTTTTCAAGGCATAAGCGATAACGCGCTATAAATCTACGTGGGAAAATGTATGAAAATTAACGTGACGTTAACATCATTTTTATCGTATGTATTTATATAATTATCATATATTATGATAATACAAGGAAGAATAATTTATTGTTTTTGATACGATGTTATGAGATTTCCCTAAAAGTCAGGTATCGACTGCCGTTTAATCAGCAATCACGGTGCGTAGAGGACATATTCGTCTACTCATCCGTAGGTGAATCCATCGATGTTTCAATACCGTTCATGATTATTCTTGCTTCCATTTCACTGCCATAAAAACGATTCAAATGACTGAATACAAGATCAAAATAAAAGAAAACGGAAGAGAAATAATGGCATTGTTTCAAAAAGAGAAGCCTAAGAAGACGAGCGTAGAATGGGACCAAGTGTTCTAGTATCTAGTTGACAAAAACGTTGCTTGCCCGTATTGAGAGAATTATAGCGATTAAAAAGCAAAAGTATGTTTTCATTCATCATTTGTCTCCGAGGAGTCTCTACTACATATGCTTAAGCTCAATCGTTTCTGCGCTGTCTGGATTAAGATCGCGTTCTATTATTATTATTATTATTATTATTATTATTATTATTATCATTATTGTTGTTATTATTATTATTATTACTATTATTAATAATCATTATTCGGTAATTGTGCATCTCGCAGCACATTATGTGATAAACAATTTCTGTGGGACGCGAGCAAATTCTTCGATTAAAAGAAAATTTGAATGTCTGCAAAAAACAGCATCTTTAAAGTACCAATCTTAATCCAGACGTGTGTCGTCGTGACGCAATTCACACTACTTTATCACTTGTACATAATGTTAGTAAGGAAGAAACAAAAAGAAATCGAAGATTATATTTTTTCTATCGATCCAAAAATGTGGTGACCTATCAACATCGTGCATCCGAGATTAATTTCATCTGCGTTCAATTTTTCATGTCCGTTCCGATATAATTTTAGCTAAAATAGTACATACATACATATGTTGTTTCGTTTCACCAAGAGTTCATACGTTCTACGTGTAGAAAGTATTACTTGGATATCACAAAATCACCAAGTTGCCTTTATGTTTTATTCCGTGCCGTAGTCTTTTATTTCATTTTTAATTCATACAAACAGTTTTAAGCTCTGTGTTTTCAATTGATACTTTGATGTAAGTTTTATTAAGCATGATACTGACCAATCGCCTGAACGTTGCTTCAGACCACCACTCTCTCTTTTTCCCAATGTCTAGAACGTGGCGAGTGTTTTAAAGAATACTATAAATAAAAGGAATCTGATTGTGAATCTTTTGTGTTATGTTAATGTGATTATATAAAAAAAAAAAAAAAAAAAAAAAAAAAAAAATT